>VXAU01003796.1:361351-414981 GCA_013399695.1 Formicarius rufipectus
AAAAAAATCACAGAGCATCAGCCCACCCCTAAAGCTTTATTCCTGAGTTGGATCCACAATACACAATGGAGAGGATGCTGGAAAAAATCCACAATTGACATTGGTTCCCATATTCCAGAGGTGAAATGCAAAACTACTTCTCCACACTCTTCTCCAAACCCTTTCTTAGACAAACTCCCCATTCTCATGCCTACAAGGACTCAGATGAAGCTTCCCTTAGCTAAGTTCTTGGGAAAGCACACAGGATTGACCATGGTACAGATATTCCAGCTACAGGCACAGGCTGTTCAGCTCTTCATCCCCTCTTTACACCTCTCCTCACTTCTCTCAATGGGATATCTCATTACTGAACCCTTGTGGTGCTCTACTCCACGTTCCTGTTACTAGAGGCCATCCTGGCACCTCTGCCAGATCTGGGTGACAGCTGAGATCAAGGGAAAGCCCACCAGCAACACCAGCTTTTTGCATTGATGCCCATCCTGCACACAGACAAGGCACGTCTGGCTCCTGACCAGAAGTCAGAGTTACTATCAGTACAAAATCTGGATCACAGAGCTCATCTGAATGCAAGAGAATAAAAACTACGTACACCTACTGCTGGTCGTGCCCCATGCCCTCCTCTCATTCCCACTCCTTGTACTGACTTCTCCAGTAAGGCCTGGTTTGTAGTGATCTTTATTCCGATGGAGAGAGCCAGTGCCAGAGCAGTGTTTGTCCCCCAGTGAACCCACGAGGACACGTTTACTTGTCACACCAGTGCCAGGACTGACACTGTGTCCAAATATGGTTTGCTGGATCCAGGAAAAGAGAAATGGACCAGCATATATCTAAAGCTTCTGTTTTCGACACTGTCTACAAGATCCTCAGGGACATCAAGAGAAAAACAGAAGAAGCCCTCATTGTGTTTTTAAGGGTAATTTATGAGAAAATTTGACTATCTTAGATATGATCGATTTTAAAGATCTAAAATGTACTGATGGGAATTTACTTCTCCTCCTGATTAAGCCCATTTACAGTTCTTTCAGGTTGATGGTTTAGCCATAAGCTGGGAGATAAGTGATAGGGGACATCTCTCAGTATTTCTTGGAATTCCATTGCTTATTTATTTGTTACAGAAACAAAGAACAATCAACAACATGGTACAGAGCTGCATGCTCCGGAGTGGAGCAACAGCCACAGACCCTCCAGAATTGAGATGGGTCCCTCTGAGGATCCATCTCACTCACTTTTAGAAAAATCCCTGCTTTTGCACTTTTCCTTGAAGTGGTAATCTAGACGAGAGAAGGATTAATTAGCTGATGTTTGTAAAGCCCTTTGAAGATGAAAAGTGTTATTTTTATTTTCAAGTCTCACGAAAAGAAAAAAAAAAATGAAAAGGACAGAGAAAGACTTTTGCGGTTTCCAACAGAGAGAGGTCTCAGGACTGAGCTCCTGTACAGACACTCCTCCAAGGCTGTGTATTAACTGGCAAGCTGACACACAGCCCTTCCCTCGGGGCATGCATTAACAGGGTCTCTGCCCAGCTGCCTATTTTCATGAAACATGTAGAAGTCAATACCACCGAGACCTCCCCCCCTGCATCAAATTTGCTTGAATTTGTCCACCAGATTCCAAAGTTAAGGGGAACGCAGCAGCAGTGTGTTCACACACACCTCATTTCCTTAGAAAAGCAAATGAGGAAGGCCCTGGAATACAGAGCACCTGGCTGCACAGAACCCTGGTGGGCTATTTTTGCCTGAAGTGTAAATAACAGAAGTGATTTCTTTCTTAACACTTTGCACCTACTGCTGGAATTTCTGTATGTATCCTTTTGCCTTTTTTTCTTCTCCTTGTTTCTTTGGCATCACAAGGATGCATTCAAACAGGGGCATGCTGTGGTGCAAGACAAGGATCCCCTGGCAGCAGGAGAGCAACAAGAAGCTTACAGGTGGGTGCCCCGCCCTGTGACGACAAAAATAGCGCGAGGACTTGACAGGGTTGCGATGTATTAGCTGTGCTTAACACCCAAGACAAGGACGACAACGAGCTGCTTCAGGTCAGTCCTGAAGTGAGCTCAGAACCAAGAATAAACAGGATCCCTTCTTCTAGTTATCTTGTTAGGTAAAATCTGAATATTCATCTCACTGATGCCTAAAGTCCAGTTCCAGATGTATGTATTCCCGAAGACCAGGGATAGCAGCAACCATCCTGAGCCTGCTTTCACACGAATTCCTTTCCCTGCTTTCAGCTCAGCCAGGCACAATGTGCAAGAGCTGAGATGTCCTGCACAAAAACAGCCATCTGGTGAAGGGGCAGGAAGAACCAGCTAAAAACAGAGTAGCTCCACCATATGGAGAAAATAATTCAGTTGGGCAGTGTAGGAAGAAGCAAACCCTATTATAATAATTGTGTTGCCAAGTGATGTTGCAGACTTGTTTTTCCCCTCACGGCATCAGCACTGCTTAAGAACAGAGCTTCCCCCACAATACGGCAGCATCCCCATAGCAAGGTCAAACTGTTCCCCCTAGTGACTTGTGGAAACACCAGGTTAGCACCAAAACTTCTACAGCATGACCTGAGCATGGAGACAGAAACATTGCATTCCCTACCGTGCTGCTTATCCTTCCATTCTGAGGTAAAACACCAAGACTCTGGGATAAACCAACCCAGTTCAGCTGGACAGCACACCGGGAAAAGCTGACTCAGAAGTAGCACACTAGTGACAAACCAGGTTTGGAAAACTTCTGGTCCATGACACCCAAGGACAGGCAATGCAAACCTTTTAGGGGCTAAGGCACCTCTCCTCCTACACGTGGGAATTCTGGCCCTCCTGTAATCACCCATATATTCAGGACAGAGCAAATTAATAAAGTCCTGATTATAAAAGAGGTCCCTCTGGAACAGCTTCCCTTCTTCTTCACGCTGTTGATAAAAAAGTACCAGGTGTGCAAGCTCCAGAAGTACTTCTTACCCTGTGGAGCGAAGGTGACTCCTCCCTGGAGATCCCATTAATTGCCTTCCCTCACAGGAGCCATTGATACCTGGGCTCCCAGAATCTTGCAATCAGATTACCATCTAAAGAGCTAATTATGTGCAAATGTCAAGTTTCCAAGGTCCCATCCTGGCTTTCCTGGTCACAGTGGTACACCCCTCTTGCAAATCCCTCAGGCAAGGGATCTGTCCTGCTTCTCGCTGCCCATTTACCTCACAGACAACAGGCAGCCCCCTAGACGGCAGAGTAACATGAGGTATCAGTACCATCACCTCAGATAGCACCTGCTGCTGCCGAGCCCGGCACACAAGAGAGAACAGATGCCCTGGTCGGGCTATATGGCTGGGGCAAGGACAGATCTGGATGTCAAGCACAGCCACCACACTGAATGACGTCAGGTAACCCCAACTCTCCTGCCTCTGAGGGACGTACCCTTCTGCTGAACCATTTGTTGTTACAGGCGTGAGCTCAGTCCCAGTTCAAGGCACTACCTTTCTCTTGATAACAAACTTGCTCTTTCCCTTTTTTTCCTTTGTTTCCACACACTCCCCCCTACCCCCTTCCTCCCTCTCATCCATCCCCATGCTGTGGCTTTCTACTGGCTGTATTTATTTCCAGACATGCCTGATTGTATTTCCTTGCACGAGCAGCCTTGCAGCTTCCAGCCAAAATGGACAAACCCACTAATGTCTCCAAGGGCGTGGAAGACAGAATGGGAAGCACAGCCTCTTGCTGCAGACATCGTTCCCAAGAAAAATCCCAGTCTGAGGCCAGTTAACACATTAGTCATTAATTCTGGATAAAAGGAAATTTATTTGCATGGCCCTGCTTAGACAAGACTGAAATCTTAACATGCCCCTCCCCCTCCCCCTGCTCTCCTTTAATACCTTATTAATATTATACAGCAGCACAAGCCAACATGCAAATAGAGCTCTATGCAAATACGACTCAACACAGAGACAGCTGCACTTGGTTCAGTGCGTTAGTGCAACTCCAGAGGAATAGCCAGGGGAAAAATAAATCATATAGATGATGGAGAAAGCATGTCTTAGCTTCCAAATTTCCAGGGAGAAAGCTGCATGTGCATGTCTGTCAGAGCAGAGCTTACCAAGCTTCATCAAGGAGATAAGGTAGTTAATACTCTGCTTAATTAGAGGCTGCAATGTTCTTTTTGGGATGCTGAGAGGATTGCCCTCCTAAGTGTCTAAAGCTCTGTCTTGAAAAACTTACTTTTAAAGGGGACTTAGAAGTACAGCTCTGCTCACTGAAAGGAGTACAGTCAACTTTCCTGTACTCCTTTTCTGTTTATTATTTCACATCAGATGCACTTAGTTTCTAGAGAGAAACTGTTACGGGTTTTCCCTGAAGCAGAGGCCTGCAAACAGCAGCCCTGAATTTGAAAGTCAATCACTTCCATGCCTTCCCAAGAACTGCCACCAGCATTGCATTAATTGTTGCTGGCAATCAACAGGTCCCCAGGTATAACGTTGATGAGGAGCAGAAGTATTTCTACTGAGAGAGTTTTGAAGAGATACCCTAATAGAATGAAGATTTTACTTTGACACATATGCTATCTGGCCCTTTGGAGGATCAAGGGTCCTCTCAGAACTGCTGATAACCACCCTTCACAGCTTGCAGGCAGGTATGAAGTTCCATTTGACTCCAGCTATGAGAAGCAAGTGAGCAGGTCAGCCCTTAGGGAGTGGGTAGTATCAGAAAGACCCAAGCACTTTGTATTTCCATAAAGACAGCTGTAGGACTTTCAGAAACTTTAATATACCCTGGTAAGGCAAGTGCAATTTAGTAATCTTGCCACATAGCTGGGAAGACTAAGAGATGTAACAGAAAAATAATTATAACAAGGTCAAAGAAGCAAACAATAACTTTCTTTGCCCCAACCTTGTATGTCAGTCACAAGACCATCTTTTACATACACATTCCACGTTACACAGTAATACATATCACTACAACTGGTGACCTTGCATTTAGAAGTATTTCTCAGCTGTAAAGGACAGCTGAGAAGGCATTAAGATCAGTTGGAGCACTTTTTGAGAACAAGCAGTCCAAGGAACGTAATTTTGAAGAACTATTTGGAAATGAGGTTCCCAGCTGGAAAGCTCATCTGATAGAAATGACAAAGGAATGAGGGCATCTGTCTTGCCCAATAAATACTGAAACAACATGTCCCTGCTCTTAGCATAGGAACTGTGAGTCTCCAAGGAGCTGGAGTTCAGTAAAGAACTGAGCAGGAACACCTTGCATGCCTCACTGGCAACTCTTCCAGCTGACACCACTTCAGGAGAGAGTCTGAAGAAAGTGCTTGTAGAAGTCATCTCCAAATGCTTCTTCCAGGCATTGGGTTTTAGATATTATGTAAATACTAGCCTCAAAACGAGGGAGATAAGAAGATTACAAAACTATACAGCAACTGAAATCTTTACACAGAAACATCTTGTCTTTGGTAATCATTGATTCAAGCCCAAGATGCGTTAGCTTGCTCTTACCTGTACCCCATACTATTTTCCCACACACTGCTCTTTATTACAGATAATGCCCTGTAGATAGATCCATGTAATACATCAATGCCCACTTCATGGACTTGGAAATAACCACAGGCAGACATCTGGCATGTAGCAACACATAAGAAAGGGCCTCAACAATTTTATTTTTATTTTATTTTTTAAATTTCAGTGCAACCACTATTTTAGCTTTTTCCTTCTTTATGTAACTGGGAAAGGGCTGAGGTGAGAAGGATCCCACACAGAAAAAGAGCTGGCTTGCAATGCAGAAGAATGAAAGCGCTGCTAAGAAAATGAGAAGACAGCTGGCTTCTACAAAGGGTGCCAGACCTCATGTCTAAAATTAAAGAATCTCATGTTCTGAGGAAAGCACCTAGTCTCACCCTTAAGCAAAAAATTAAAAAGCAAGAACTGCATCACACCATGTTATCATTAGTGCCCAAAAACCTGATACAAGTTAGGATCTAGACTAAACCCTACACATGCTGGTAGTTCCCAACAGGCTTTATTATTCAGTGTTTTGTTTCAAGGCTTGCATGAATGGACCCACTTCACAAAGACAAGTCACTTCTGATGGCCTGGTTGGGCATCCCTAGAAAGACCAAAGACCAAGAGAGTCACTAGACTGGCGTACCCCTTAACCTAGGTATGATCTCTCCAGGCCATGCAAGACAGAAAAGAAAATGGGCATTTTACCCCTGCTTCACTAGTCACACTGCCACACTCCCCACCTTCCCTGTCTACTGCCTCAGCATGAGCTTAACTGTCCTTGATTGAAGGGAGACATCCTGATGAACAGAGATGAGTAACAAAGATGGTACCAATACAGGCAACTCCTGTAAAGCTCTAGTCAGATGTGAAGAGCAAGTACCACCTGCAGAACCTGGAGTCCCACCTCCATGGAAAGCTCAAGGAAACACAGTCCCAGATTGCCTGCTGCGGAGGCTATGGCTTCCAGGTACATCTCCTCCTGGTGGCACTGCCGGTTCAACCAGTCTCTGCTCAAACCCCTAGGTCCCACCTCTGAGCTTTCCCTCAGGACACGCTGGTACAAATTCTCACTGGGTCACACGAGGGTGGACCAGCTCCGAGGGACCAGGGAGGGAAGATGGGGAGAGGGAGGCAGCACTGCTCAGGCAGCCACTCACTGTGTGTGAGCACGCCCCAAGAAGACAACTTGGTGAGCTCAGGACCAGCTATCACACACAGGTATGTAAAAATCAAGCCAGAGCAACAAGCAGAGTGACAGAGATCAAAGTAGGGGAACCCAGTGCAGGCCCACGGCTCATTTCTCCTACGCCCTCAGCAGCGCAATCTTTCAGGTGGTGCTCGGTGGTTTGGACATTAATCACAGATGAAGGGTATTTGCTCTCACATGAAAGCAGAAACCCCCCAGAAGGCAGCATGCCAGAGAGGGCTGTGACTCACCCGGGTGCCCCGAGGAGGAGCTGGCAGAGCCACGCACCTCATAAGGGATCACAGACCTTATCCTGTCCCTCGTCCTCGCCTGCGGAGCTGCCAGAGAGGCAAGCTTTGCTTTTCATATTAAAGCATAGTAAATTAATCTCTTTCTTTTAAGAAGGAAGGGGGAAATTGCATCACCTCCCCAGTTTCCCAGAACTTGAAGCCCGAATGTGCTTTACCACCAACACCACAAACAACGTGCCTCACATCCAAAAGGCAGAGAACAGCACAGAGAGGGAAATGGAGAATTTATCACTCCTGATCAGGTGAGAAACATGGGAGAAAAACATCCCTGTCAAACATTCAGAAGTACTTTGGAGAAAAATCTCTTACACTGTACCAACCTCTTCCCACTTCTATTTACAAAAATAATAATGATAATAATAATAAAAACCACACTGTCAGTGATGTAATTTTAAACAATTAGTTTTGCACCTACTTTTGTTGCATTGCTTATGCACTGACTTGGGGGTTCATATACTACTTCAGTCTTTACAGATTTTCTTAAAGACATATTTTCTCCTCAGCTTTGGACCAAGTCCTGCTATTCTTTTTACCTGGGGGAAGTCCTCAGGAAAGCCTGTCACAGTTTTGTTTCGAATTACGGGTCTTCACCTGAAAAGATTCATCCCTTCCCATCACTGACTAACACAAGAAAACAATCCAGATCTACTTGTTGGGAATTTGGTCGGATCGCAGAATCCTAGCTGCGGCAACCTTGGCTGCCACAGGCTGTGGAAATTACCTTCACAATCCCTGGGTCAAACTAGGAGAAGACACCTGAGAATTCACCTATGCTGTTATCAGTATTAGTGTAAGAATCAACACTTATCTCCCCTGTTCCTATTTTCCTGGAAACTAGGATGCAAAGGCCCCAGGCGGTTTCATTTGCTCATCTGGTGGGCAACCAGTGGAAGGTGGATGCAGACCTTCTCCCTCGCTCCCCATCCTGCCATACCCCTGCCCAGTCACCCCCTAGTTCAAAGTCGCTAGAGGCCTTGGTTCTTATCATGAAATGTTCTGCCAAATCAAATGTAAACAAATGACATGCACAGTTGACATGGCAACAAAGCAGCCCCGCACGCAACGAGGCAGCATTTAACTCTGCCGAGCTGGGGACAAATTTGCAGGGAAGACCAGAGCAGGTAGGAAACTGCAAAGGTAAAAGACAGTATCTTCTCTCCTTTCCCCAGGTGCCTGGAGAACACTGCTCTACTCCCAGGAGTTTGCTGAGAAAACTGCCAGACCATCTCCTGCAAGATGTCTTCAAATTTCCAGGTAGTTTTGGGTGGCATGAAAGAACTCTAGAGCACCACACATGCTTATAGATCTCAAAGCCCCTCACAAATTACTTCAGCATCTCAAGCTAGTCTTTCCTACTGAAGACTGGCAGCATATCCCTTTTCCCTCATGACCCCCCCTTGCACACAGGTCATCCACAGGAGCAGAGCTCAGGCATTCACCACACACGCAACGATGATAACAAGCAGGAGAGAATGAAAAGGCTCAGAGAAAGGATACAGCAGCACACTGGTACAATCACTTGGTACACAACATTGTGTTATTCACCCCCTTTGTAAATCTCCCACCAAAATACAATCCTAGGCACACACATATTTAATAAAAGGTGTCAGAATAAAAGTCGTCATTGCACTTGGGCTCACCTTGGACTGCGCATTTTCATCAGCGACCTTAGATTAAGTCTGATTCCACAGAAGCTTGGAGCCAAAGGTGGGTGTTTAACTGCAAGCACTTTGGGGCAGGGACTGCAACAGTGTGATTTGACACTGCCTTTTTCTATACAGACCTCATAGTCTTCTAATTTTAGATGCCCGAGCAATTTTCATGCTCTGACCTAATAAAAAAAAATATCATGTGCTGTCAAAGAGCATCTCACTGTTATCATGGTGGGAGCACTGTTCCAGGTATGGGGGTACAAATCCCTACAAAGTTTTCACAGGGTGAAAACGCTTTGGGAGCCTGAGCACTGGGAAGCGTCCTTTTTGGAGCAGACTATTTCAGTTTCACCTCTCCGAGAAGGTGTGCAATCTCCGACTGCCCTTCCAGGAGAGCCTAGTAAGGCAAAGCTAAGTCTGGAAGGCAAAGTCCCTTTAAATAAAAGCTGCTGCTGATGTTAAGATAAGCATCCAAGCAGTAAAAATAATGAAGCTGGCTCTGAAATAATGAGTGCTGATGGCCCCCTCTGCTTGCATTCCTAGTCTAATTACTGATATGGTTAGCACAGCCCTATATGCCTTTCATATGCCTACCAAATGCTACATAAATCCACTTGGAGAGGACAAGAACTAATGGGAACTACAATGTGTGCACCTCACAGAGGTGAGGGTCCTGCCACAGGGGCCTTTCCCCTGCCTCTCTACTTTCAACAGGAAAACACAATCTAAAAATCAAATGAGTTGCCAGCTTACAGATTGAATAATAGCTCCTTAAGATGGAAGAATCCACAGCTTTTGAGCTTGGGAATTCAAACTGTTGCCTAGTATGAGCTATTATGAGGCTTGGGCTATGGTGCTGATGCCAAGGGAAGGCAGGAGGAGCAGCTCCTGATGATGGAACCACAGGCTTCGGTCACAGCCCTGCTGCTGCCCTTGGCTGCGACCTCCTCCAGGAGCGCACCCGCAAGCACCCTCACCCCATGCAGCACATGTCCCAGCACACGGACAGGCCTCCCACTGAGCACAGACACATGGGGGCCCACCAGCAAACCCACAGAGTTCCCTGAACAGCCTCCAAGACCAAACTAGAGGGTTAAATGGGACTGCACAGACTGAATGTAACTGGGAAACTGCAGGAAGAGTGGCAGATAATGGTTCTGGTGAAGGGTTTGGTTAAGAGGTCGGGGCCAAGAGCATCACCTCACTGCCACAAGAGGGCTGCCCACAGGGTAGCATCCCAGCTGACGTCTCATATGTGCTCTTCCCATTTCGTTTGGCACCAACATTTTGGCTCCAGAAGCTATCCTGGCAACAAGTCCTTTCCTGAAAATTTATCACATGCCTTTATATAAAGCTGCCAGAATCATTTATAGACAGTTATCTAACAATATCTCCTTTTGCTTCATTCACTAAAGAAATAAACAGAGGCTGGAAAAGAACCAGTGTGGAAAAGGGGGCCTCTACTTCGGAAGAACAACAGCTTCGCAGTATCAGAGACAAGGAAATGCTTCCCTGCCTTAGAGACAGGCTAGCGTGACAACAGTGATGGATTACCAAGAGGGATTGCTTCTCAAAATGATGTCCAATTACTCTTCATGCCCAATCAAATTGGTTTTAAGTTATCCCTCAAGTGAAAGAAACATTCCTGACCTGGAAGAGAAGGCAGGGGCTTTGTATGTAAATAAATAATTAGAAATAACCATAGGCTGATTGTGCAGTTGCTGGGGTCTATCAGAGAAGAAATGAGAAAAAGCAGCAGTAATGAATTGCTTTCTGTCTCATATCTGTGAGGATTTTTTCGAGATCTGTAATTTATGACAGATTGTTTTTTATAAGCCAGTAAACAATGATTTATAACATTAATAAACAGCAATAGGTAAGCTCCCCAAATACAATTCCCCTGTGCACTTCCCTGTGAAAGGGATAGAAAAGATTTTCGTTTCTAATATGAAGATTGAACCTCACAAAACCATTAGCACAATTTGATAACCACAAAAGCAAGTCCTGTGCTTGCCAGGGACACAAACCCATGCTGCAGCCTGCCTTTGTCCCCATCCCTGAGTGCTCGCCCTGAAGTGAGGAGGAGGGAAACGATGGCTGGGCTCACTCACGCATACAAGCCCACAGAACTAGCACGCAACCAGCTGAGAGCACAGACAAAAAACGTGGTCATTAATGGAGATGTGCCTCTACTTCCACAATGTAATTCATCAGGAGAGGAGTGAAGGGGAAAGCAAAAAGGAGGAAATCAAATGCAGCCACCCTAATGTTCACAAGTATTCTATGAACCAGGAGTCCAGTTCTAGGGAATACAAGTAGTAAATTGCTGAGTGACTTTCTAATCTAATTATTTCACTTGCAATTCAAATTATTTTCCAATTAAAACCAAGCTAATACATTCTGAAATGTAAATCAGACTCTATTACCTCTTTAATTGCAATGCCTAAACTATTCCTCTTTTCCTTTTAATTGATAGAAGTCAAGGGGAGATTTCCACACATTCTCCTGCAATCCTGTAGGGTTTTTTTCATGCTGGCCATTCTGTTCTCAGTATCCTTCACCTCTGTCCTTGATTCCACCATAGCAGAGGCTGATGCTCTCTGCTTAATGAAAGCAAAAAGCCTAGAGGAGCCAGAGGAAGAGCACTTTTCTCTTCATCTGATGGCAAAGGCACAAAGGAACAGACAAAAGATGTGCATCAGTCGCCAGCTCTTGTCCTAGAAACCGGGTGTTTGTCCCCAGTCGGTAAGGACCGGACAGCCCTGGTGGTACACACAGCAAGTTCCCTTGGCTTCACTTCTTCCTGCACTTGACTGCTGCCTTCTTCCGAAAATAAAAAAAAATAAAAAAAAAGGGAAATAAGTACAGAACATTTCGTCCATTGAGCCAGCCCAAGTCAGATATAAATACATAAAGAATGAGCAAGGAAGCCTCTTCCGTAAAGGGAAGCTATTTTTGATTTAGGCAGGTTCCTTTCCAGACTGAAAACTTCTGAATAAACTTGCAGTGTCTCTATTACTTCCCTTTTCTCTCTGATTGATAAAACTAACCCTGCAGACTACCTCTGCCCTCGAGTTTCTCTCACATCCTACACTTGCCTTCTTTTCATCCAAGTTGCTTGTAAGTACCAATGACCAATTCTGGCCTCACTCACAAGTCCCTCTTGCTCCAGGGTGGGTATCCTCACTCTCCCCCAGCCACTGGTGATTTCCATAGGAGCTGGGCCCCTGGATCCACACATAGCAGTGCCACCTGCAAAGTGGCCATTACAGCATGTCCACCTTCCTGCAAAAGTGGCAGATGAGCACAAGGCATTCATCACCACAACTATTTTATCTGCAGAGGTTGGGAGCAGCTAAAATACCAGGTAACTGCCCATGGACTCTGCAGCCCATGTCTGGGTCAGCCCCAGCCTGCGCTCCTGACCCACCCTGATCACATGGGATGGATGGAGCTGAGCCAGCAAAAGGTGCCTCAAAGGGTGGGTGCTCCTTCCAGAAGTGAGATGCAGCTTCTGCTGCCTGCAGGAAATGCAAGTGAAAACCAGTGAAACCAAGCAGAGTCACACCCCATCTGTGTGGGCAGCTGCTCCAGTGTGATGGGCTGTGCTCTTAAGCATTCCTCTTCCTGAGTCAGAAGTCTGAATTAAAGCAACAAGATAAAAAAGATGCAAGAATAAAGCGTGGGAGACATTCAGCCTGGCAGACAGTGACTGTATCGACAAGAACAGCATGAACCCTCACCTGTATTCCACTATTAATGGAATAAATTAATAGAGACTGCATAGGAGGAAAGGCTTGCCTTGAATCCAGAAGGTACCTAATCCAAATTCATTGTGGATTTATACTTTCCACAGTCACACTGCCTTTAACAAGACTGATGGAGATACAAGTCAAATAGAACTACTCCCCACTTTGATGCAAATATGCTCTTTTCTGTTTAAATTCTAAGCATTATCTCTATAATGCTCTGGAAATTTTCAAAATTCAGATTCAGTTCATTCTTCATTCAGCAAGAATCCATTCCATACCTGTGCCCTTCTAACAATCTGATACTAAGGTTTGTACTGCTTTGTAGTTTACAGCACTACAACATACCAGAATCATTTGGAGATTACAAATTATTAATTGCCCTCACACATAGACAAAATAATATTGATGGTATACAGGTGTTCTTTTCAGGTTAATCCTCAAATGAAGTATTGCATTTGAAAAAAAATTTCTCCAAATAAAGTATTTAATAGATATATAAAATATTTTAACTATATAATATGCATTTAGATTTTCCAGTCAGAGAACTAGTCAGGCAGTTAGAAGGTAGGATGCCTTTTGAGCCTGAACTACTTTAAAAATTGTATGTGGAGATACTTAAAAAAAAACTCCTGGCCATAACATACAGTTTTCTAGAAATCATCTCATCAGACAGGAGGTGATATTTTATTAAGGAACGCATTTTAGACTTCTGGTTCACTGCATTGTTTAAGCAAAGTACAAAACAAACCCAAATCTTAGATGTGAAATCTCCATTTTCAATAAACCAAGGAGAAAGGAGAAGCAAAAATCCCAAATGGGATTCTTATGTGTTTAATAACTCACTGGCAATCTCGTAATCATCCAGGTGATGGTAATCCAGCCTCCCTCTCTAGAGCTTCCAGGGGCTATCTGCAGCTCTCCACACCACAATGACATCCCTCAAAGCTGCTCCATCCCGTTACATTTTTCTCTTCTTGGTTTTAAGCCACATGTTGCCTCATATGGCCAGCCCACAGATGAAGTAACACTGCTTTCATCCAAATCCCTCCTTCCCAACTGGTTTGCCGAATGCGAGGTGGTTTCGCACTTGCCGTCCCTCCCGGGTACCTGGTGATTTCTGTGCTTTATTGCTCTGATCCCTTCAACTCCTTCTTACTACAGGCACATTGCTGAGAGAAGCAGCAAGTGCAGGGGTGAGGGTGGGCAGAGGCAGTGCAGGGTTTGTTACTTGGCTTTTGAAGACAAGGTGGTTTGAGGAAAAGAATAGAAGAGGAATGATCCTGTTTTCCTCTCCTGCTTCAAGGTTTCATCTTGCACCTGGCTGACCACCATGAAGGCTTCCTGGCACGGGGGCATTCACCCTTGCTGTTCTTCCCAATTACTTCCCTCAATGTATGCTGAATATTTTAAGATCTGAAAGGCTCTGGGTAGCTGTGCATGGAGAAAGGATATCCACCTGGACAGCTCTCCACTCCCCAGGGCTCGGATTGGCCCATAATACCAACCACCCCAAACCCCTTGTCATGGGGGACGCCCCAGGGTCTGCCCAAAACAAGAGACGTAGAAAGAGCATTGGCCCTGGGACATCCCCATGCAAAGGGAGATGGATCTCGAAAAATTAGAAAAGTGTGTGTGTGGGGGGAAATACCATAGCCTAGACTTCCTCAGCAGCTCCTTTTCAACTCAGGAAAATTTTGAAAGCAGATTTTCCAAGAGCTGTCATTGCAGTGAACCTGAACCACAAATAACTCCACAGCTGTTGTACTGGAGATGCATGAATTTAAGTCAAGAGAGAAGCAATTTCTCTAACTTCAGCATAGTGGAGAGTCACAGAGGTATTCCTCTCCCACCCAGGCTGTTCCTGCAGGTTTTCTCCCAGGAAAGGATAACCTAAAATGCCATTTGCTAAGCTCCAAAAGATTTTTTCTTTTTTTTTTTTAAAGGAATGTATTCAGTTTTTTTAAAATTTATCTTGTTTACACATTCCTTTTTTTGTGCAATAATACTGAGGTCTAGAAATGCCTCCCCCTTCTGCAAAGTTAAAAACCAGATTCTATCAGGTAGATAGAATATCAAAAAGGGAAAAAAAAAAAAAANTAGAAAAAATAAAAACAAAAAAAAAAAAAGGCAACAACAACAAAAAAAACCCAAACGAACAAACAGAAAAACCCAAACAAACCAACAACCAACAAACCAAAAAAAGCACATTATAAGATTGATGAAAACATACCAAAGTAACAATACTGAGTGCATTTACACCAGTGCTTCAGTTGGGCACTTCTGAGGAAAAACCTGTCAATTGTTCCTGCTTGTTCTGTGCTCCCATTGCAAAGAGGTCTCAGAGTGCATGAACAGGCAGTCACCCATGGAACAGGACATAGTCCAAAAGAGCCACCCTCAAAATGCCCCAAAAATGGCTGTTGGGTCCTTGGCACGAACTGATTTGCTCTCCAAACCACCTCCCACTTGGCCACAGTCATTGCTAAGGCACACAGAGCAACCACCATCTCCTGGGGTCCTGCACGGGCTGCTTGTTCCCTGCTGTCATCCATCAGGAGTCATTTGATGTTTCACATCTCTGTGCCCATGCTCAGAACACTGCGAATTTCACTGTGCATCCCTTTACATGGGAGAACAAAAGCACAGGCCTCATTTATCACATTACCTTTCAATAAGCCCAAAGGATTAAGAAAATTAATTGAAAGGGTTAATATCCATCTGTAACAGGCTACCCTGGTTATGACATTTAGCTTTCCTGCCATGAATGAGTTATCCGGTCTCTTCTCTAGAGCAGAGGTAAATGTCAACAGAGATCAACAATCACGTATTATACACAATGTCTAATTTTTTTCTCCAGCTGTTTCAAAGCACTGAAACTGCTTCAGATGACAGGCATGAAATACTTAAAAACTTTTGCCATAGGTTTTTCTGAATCCTCTTAAACTTTTAATAACTTGCAAATTGTGCTGTCATCCACAGGACAGCACCAGAAAAGGTGCCTGTGCCAAGCAGCAATAGCAAAAACTCAGCTCCACTTTCCCTGCACCAAGCGGGGATCATTTCCCACAAAGCAGGCATTGTAGCTGTTGGGTGTCAATTTGTTATACCCAGACAGTGGGGTATTAAATGCAAAAGAAAATCTGCAGAAAAATTCTCCGAGTTCAGTAAAATCTTACAGAAAGCTCTCGGTTCAAATGACATTGGCTTCTCTCCCTATCTGAGAAAGTATACAGAGCCCACACAGGATCTGCTTCCACATAAGAAAGCAGGATCTGCTTTACAGTAGGCACACATGTGCTAGATAGCTGTTGTTTACTAGGTCATGTTGATTTTGCTTTCAGCTATGTTTTCTTAGGCACCCACATCTCTTCATGTAGGAGTGCCTTAGAAATTACAAAATATTACTCCCACTCAACATGCACTTGTGTATGTATACATTGGGTTTGTGTGTACACAGCTACACAATAAACAAACATTTGCATCCGTAAGCTTTCAGAAAAACAAAGGTACTTTTCCATTTCCTACATTGGAAAGGACTATACCTGAAAAGAGCGAGGGTTACACCCTCACTGCTTTCATCCATTCCCCCCACTCCTGTAGTACTTTGGGATCCCAATTCCACTCTGCATCACTTTCAGAGGGACCACACTCGGCACGGCTCTGTTGGCCACCTCTCTCCTGGGGCAGATGGAGGAGCAAAAGGGGGTCCTGCTCCGCTGAAAACCTTTCCCTGCAATGCAACTCACTTGCAACTCAGCATTTCCCCACACAGGGGCCTCCAAATGCATGGATAATTTCACTCTTCTCCTTCCCTGCCTCTGAAGCATCCCTTCTGCTAGCTGTGGAAAAGCCCAGTTTCTTGGAAAGCAGCAGATTCTTGCTCAAGATAGGAATTCCTGTTATGGAAGCTGATCCCAATCAAGCCCTTCCCTTCTGCCTCGACCTCCACCCCAGTTTAGAAAATTCACCTTCCTGGAAATGCCTTGGCTATAAATACAGCCCTAAGAACCGCCCTCATGACATTTTTCCCTTTACTGCATGAACTTTCCACTTGCCTAAATCTTCCCAATGAAAGGCACCACACAACATAAACCGGGGAAAGCAGCACTTGGCCAGGGAAGCAGTGCGGGTGGCAGCAGGTGATCCACACGCATCCCATCGGCACACATCTCGGCACAGAGCCACCTTACCCGTGGATTTGCAGCACCATAATATAACCTACCCAGAGGATTCATCCCCCTTCGTGCTCCCCACCTCGCTGTCACCGCGGGTTTAATTTTGTAAGCAATGGTTTACAGGAGCCACGCAGCAGAAGTTATTAACGCTGCCTTTGGTACGGGGAAAATCTCATTAACGTCAGCAAAAGGAGGAAGAGTTCTGAAAAGCTCCCAGCTAATTTGCTTTCTTTTAATTTCTTGCAATTACAGTAAGCAGCATAACGCTCTCCCAATAAATGAGTCTTTAGCACTGTGGCAGCAGCCTTCTCCCCAGCCCATTCTCACTTAAACTTTTAACCCTTTGCTGGAGAGCAGAAATGACTGTGAGATGCACCTTCCCAGAACAAATGGGTTTCAGACATTTCCAGTAATTTATCCACATGGTGGAAAATCCCTGTTTTGGCTGTGCCTTTTTTTCTTTTTAATATTTTGCTTTGCAGTCATCACAGCAGAACTTAGCTGGTGCTTCCCACATCCTTCAGTTGGTCTAAATTCAGTTTCTCTTACAGTAAACTCAGTTCATAAAGCCTGCAATCCAGTTCTTTTCTGAAAAGAGGTTCAGTGTAGCATATCCCACACACTGGCTGATTTTTAAAACTTGCTCTGTGATCTACTTTCCCTTACTGCTTTGAAAAGCAATAATTCTATTTCAGACTCCAGCTTATTATTTTTACTCCACTGTAATAAAAATTAAAAAAGGAATAATGTTGAAGAATGTTTAAGTATACAGTCTGACGGGTAGTAATAGGAGAGGGGTTTAATTTGCTTTGTACAAACAACAACAAAAAAAGAGGCAAAAATTGTCCTCTCTACAAAGTAAAATTCGATTGATTTTTCAAAGACCAAAAATGTTTTAACAAAACCAAACCCCAAAATTTCATTAATTTAATTTCACTCATAGTGGCAGGTTTACAATCAGAATGAAAAAAAAGGGTTTGTAGTTTGGTGTTGGGTTTTTTGTGGGGGTTTTTNGAATTTTGGAAGGAAGTCATGTTCAGAATAGCCTGACATGAGATCACTTATTCACATCAAAACAAGGTAAGTCTGAACACTACTATTATTGTTATTATATGGCTTTTTGTCAATTTTTTTTAAAATTCTCAGCTGTGGATTCATCTAAGAATGTTAGGTTTTCATTTTAATTAATCATCAAGGCTCCAATCCAAATTTTTAAAGCATCAACTCTAAATTCTAAAAAATCTCAACCTGCAATACAGAAGAATCAGTTATTTTCCTCCCCACACACAGACTGTTCGACATCTTTCCCCCACACCCGTGACAGCCTATGGGGAAGGACAGACAGCAGCAGTCCCCGGGAGGGAGCAGAACTCCTGCTTGGACATTTGGAAGTCTCTCCCCAGGTACCATCGAACATTGCAAAGGTGTCCAGCCCTCCCAGAAGAGCACACTGAAGACACTGGAGTGCAGAGAAGGGATGGATTAGTGCAGCATGAGAAGTTACCTGCCCTCATAGTTAACAGAAGCTTCTCCACAACAAAAATAACCTGCCTGTCTTGGGAACTTCACAAAGAGGAAAAAAGCATGTCCTGGTACATGCTAGAGCACATTGATTTTTTTTTGCAGAGCTAATCAACACACCAGCACATATAAGAAAAACTCTACTGTATTGATTAAAAATAACATTACATGAGGAAATTGGGTGGGTAGTGAACTGGTATTTGACAAGACCCCATGCTAAACTCATTTCAGACAATGGAGGCTTCTTGCACTGATTTCCAAGTTGGTAAAAAAAAAAAAACCACACTGCTGCCAACAGTTGAAAATAGTTAAGTCGGACCTTTGTTGTTTGTAGAAATAAAAGATGCCAGTAAAGACACATTTTTAGCTTCTTTGAAACAATATTTAATGATCACAAGCTTCTTGTATGGATAAAACTGTGTCTGACCAATGAAAAAGGGAGTCCACCAGTACAAATGTACATGTACCAAGCCCTGCACTGAGAAACAATTCCTGCATCATTTATAGTTACTTTATGTACTTCATAATGTATGCATGGATGAGCTAAACCAAATGCAGGATACTTAAACAGCCTCATTTGTCCAGGCCAGTCACAATCACACAATTTAAGGATGGCCATAAAGAAATACTCACTCAGACAGGGAACAGAAGGAGAAGCTAATTTTCTTGTTTGTTAGAAATGTGCTCCCACATTCACAAGTGAAATCCAGGATTTTCAGTATTTAAAACAAAAAATAATCAAGAAATCTGAAGTGGGTGACAAAAAGCAAACTCAGAGGATTTCACTGGACAAACCCAAGGGTTGGCACTCCAGCAGAAGTCAGCATCAGGAACCAAACACCAGTTCAAGCTTTCCTCTTGTTTGTGGAGACACAAAGACATTAGAAACACAACTGTTCCTTTCCACTCATCAGTACTCCATACTGACAGCGTTTTAAAGTGAACTCTTGTTTAGTCTTGGAAACACAGAGCACTGAACAAGCATCTTCTGGTGGTGTAGTCCGTGGGGAAAGGTCTCTTCTTGCCACTCCTTCTTTCCCAAGACCCAGAGCTCCTCAGTTGTCAGAAGCATTAGAAAACCCATTCTGTCATACAGCCAGAAATTTCTGCTCTCACTCAAAACACTGAGCTCGCTGTGCTCCTAACAAAGCTGTGTTCAAAACAAGTGCTGGCATGTGCATTTATGTGAGATGACTGAATGGCCCTGCAGGTTGATAAAAGGTTCTGGAGTCTTTCACATACAACTAAAGTCGTCAGCTTGAACCCGACCCGTATCAGAGGTGTCTGAAACTGGCTGCAGCTGGAAGATTGATGGTGACCTATCTAACAGAGTTAGATCTAACTCCTAGAAGACAAATATACATGTTGTTCAGTGCTTTGCACAATGAGGACAAGACTCACAAAGGAATGAATTTTGAACCTCTTTTTTTGTCCCGCCAATGCAGCCTGCAGTGGCAGCTGGTAGGCTCTTTACCCAGATACATGGTATGGATGTGACAGATATGGTATCCTGGCATGGACTGTGACACACCCTCCACAGCTAAGTTTTAATTGAAAATATCCTCCATGTTACCACTGCATATAGTCCCACAAATTATCTACCACAGCCTTGTGAACTTATGGACTGATATATACTGCCAAGAGAACATGCTGGAAGAATCCATTCCTTCCACACCATGCAGTAAAATCCTGAAAATGTTAAATCTGAGTATCAGCCCTGAAGAATAAATAAAATTAAAAAAACCCCAAACTATACCATCCATCTGGAATCTGCCTTTCCCTCCTTCTCCCAAGACCACAACCAATTCTTCCAGTCAACTTTCCCATGACAGCTCAATATTAGTAAACTCAACCCGCCACAAAAGATAAACATAGATGCATAAATTCCCTATCCCATTTGTTTGCATATAAACACTTTGCCTAAATGAAGCCAAATCTCTTCTCCCGTGAAACTCACTGATCAGGCTACAGCTGATAACTCCACAAGATGTGGCCAATTCAATTGTAAAGTCACACTGAAATAAAAAATGGTTTGGATTAAACATTTTACTGGGATCTTCAAGCCTCCTACAGGCACTCAAAATGGTCTGGTTTTAGCCCGGTTTTACAACCTCACACTGACCACTTTAAAAATCTAATTAACCTGGGAAAAAGTACTCCCCAGGCCCTACTTTCTGAACAGTATCAAAATGCTTGTCATCCTTCACCAAAATTAGAGAGAAATAAAAAGTCATCCTCCCTGTGTGAGCTACAGGCTTTGCCCCTGCCTCGCTGAGGTGGCAAACCCTGCTGGCTTGCTCCCGTTCACACAGACCTGCACATGCTCAATAACACCATTGATTTTGTTTGTGAAGGCAGAGAATCCAATTTTAAAAAGCCACATTGATTCCCACCCATTAAAAACAGAGCAAGCTGCAGCATTTGCTAAATGGATAGAAAAAGACTGAGGTCAGGGTGGAGGGGTAGGATAATGTCATTACCCTGTGCTTGTTCTGAAGGACAGAGAATTAGAAAAACAGACAATAAAATAGTAACCCATTTGAGTTCATATTATTTGCTGTAGTTTCTAAATTACAAAAGTAGTGAGTCAACAACAAGGGAGTGCCTGGGAACAGCGACAATGGATGCATAACGGAAGGCATCCAAGAGCATGTAGCTGTGATTAGTTGCATTTGGAGCATGAAGACACACACGCACGCAGCGAAAGAGGGCACAGACAACACCGGAACTGAGAGAGAAGCCCTGTGAGTATCTGCGAAGGCCCTGTCTGCTTTTCAGTTCTTTGTTTTAGCACATTAAACAAACAGAGCCATCACACAGGTCACTGAGGACCTTCCTTCTGCAACTGTGGCCCCAGCTGCACTGCACACAAAAACTATTATTATTCTCTAATGGCTGCACCTTTTGCACAATGATTCAGTGTTTCGGTTTTGTGTGGGTTTCCCCCCCCCTTCACTCTTCCTTTTCTGCAGTGCCACTTAGTCTTTCGCTTCATTTTATGTTTTATTTGCACACTCTTGAAATCTTCATGTAGTGACTAAAAATTCATGAGGCAGCCATAAGTAAGAGCCCCCACTTCCCTCCTCCCTCTTTTTCCTGCCGTAGCAAGCAGTTAAGTAGGTACTGGGCATAAATCGGTGCTGCCGCAGCAGCAAAAGGGTGGGAGAAGCTGCAGATGAGGAGGGAGATGCTGCTGCAGCCCCGGAGGTGCCTCCTCATCCTGCATCTGGGAGCATAAGCTACAGCCGGTCAGGCACACACAGGTGCTGAGCACCACAGTTCATCAATGCCCAGTAAACATATCCCAGAGCACAGACACTCCACGCATGATGTGGTGGCTGCACTTCAGCTCCACACTGTGCACTGCCTGGCCACGAGCCTGCACGTGTGTGGCACAGCAGTCATTCATCTCTTCAGCTTCAGCCCGACAACGTGAACAGACAAGTGCTTGCTAGCATTAGTGAGGCTTTCGTAATTGGTCCCAGCTGGTTAGTTGTAACATGCCTTGCTGTTGAGCAACTACCTAGTAACCCTGTCAGATGTACCCTGGTTGCATAAGGAGGGTTAG
Organism: Formicarius rufipectus; assembly: GCA_013399695.1. Taxonomy (NCBI): domain Eukaryota; kingdom Metazoa; phylum Chordata; class Aves; order Passeriformes; family Formicariidae; genus Formicarius; species Formicarius rufipectus. The sequence goes on from VXAU01003796.1 coordinate 382,998, forward strand.
TATCTTTATTAATTACGGGCTGCCACCAGCCTGTGTCACTCTCTAGCTAAGAAAGCCTCCAAGGTCCTGGTCAGTCAAGTCCTCATTGGAAAGTCTTGTGCCAATTTCAAGCAAAGTAAGCCCTGACTGCAGCCACCGAAATGTCCTGCCCATTCTAGCAGGGTCCCTGCAGTGCCTCAGTTCTCTGTCCCCTCTGGTTGGTGCAGGGTCTGCTGCCAAGCCCGGTTACCTGTCAGCTCTCTGACCACCATGCAGAAACCCTGGGTCATGGGTATGTACAACCAGGGCATGGCAGATGTTTCAAAGCACTATGAAAAAATGTACCCGCGAGCGCCCAGCCACGCTGCCCATGAAAACCACAGCAGCAGCAAATACTATAGGGTGGCACTGCTCCAAAACACTAAGCAAGACAACACAGTATCAACCAAATGCACCATTCCAGGTGTGGGAGGGAAAGGTGCAACAATGCAGATCTCTTAAAAACGAGAAGTGCGAAGGAAATATAAAGGAAGTGGTCATTTCACAAGATATTTGAGTATACCAGTGGCTCTGAAAACTTTGAAGTCTGCAACCATCCCCACTCCCCTAGACCTCACCTGGCATGCAATTTAATCTGTGTTATACAGCAAGTCAGGGACATTTTCTGCCAAAAAAAAAAAAAAAAAATTTAAAAAAAAATCAAGCGTTGATCCCTTCCTTCTGCCCTGTCCCTGGGCTTCTGTGACAGCCCCCTTACAAAAGCAGTTACTACAGTGGTATTACGCACATAAGATTCTTACATGACTCGAAATGTCATTTTGTGGTCAGTAACCAGATCCTGTTGCCCAGATTAAGGTAAAAGCTGTGAGAGTGTGTCTAGGAGCTAGAGCTGCAGGGTTGCTCAAAAGCACAGACTTTGAACTGGAAATGAGTATCTTCAAATCCCATGGAAGACCAAGCCACAGAACTGGGCCGCAAGGAGTGATCTATGTGGCTGTATCAGCTGTCTAGAGCAACTCTGACCTTTGCCATCCTCATTTTTCACCTGAGCCAACCTCTCATACCCTGGGTTTGCTCCTGCTTCTTTTCTCTCCAACTTCTACTCTGGCTGCCCTTCAGAACCTGAGATGGGGCACCAAGGTGCTAGGAAAAGATCCTCACAACTGATCGTGAGACAGACACTGCTGCACTTCTAGAGCCGCTGGAGAGGAGCAGCTGCCAATTCTTTCCTTCTCTGACTGAAGGCTTGGCCTTGTTCAAGGTCTACTCAACAGCTCCCCACCAAAGTGACAAGGGGTCTGTTAACTGTGTCTGACACTCAGCTGCCAAACACTGCCGACAGATCCTTTTTCTAAGAAATGAGCTATCTCCCCATGCACGCCCAATGCTTGCAATAACCCCACATGAACAGCCAGCACACCACAACGCTTCATGCCCATTACTGCCATTCCTCCTTTTAGAGCAGCAATTCAACACATGCTTTAACATCACCCATGGCTCTAGAAGCCAAGAGGGCCATTCACATAAGCTAAATCTTAGTTACTCTTGCTAGATCATAGGTACTGAGGCTGGAAGGTAATTCACTAAATCCAATGTAAATGTTTAAAGTTTACTCCCAAAGGATTTATGTAGACATAAACATACAGATCAAAACCAAGCAAGACTTCAGGAGCTTTTTACTATCTTCTAAATAACCAGGCACGTGGATATTGCATCTCTCCTTTAGTATCTGCTTTTTTCTAACTGCATAGTTCAGAGACTTCATACAGATCAGAGGCAGAGTTCAGGTTAGCACTGACAATTTCATTAGAGGAAAAAAAAAAAAATCGTGTTTTCTTATGTTCTCTGCTCTTTTATTGCTATTTTCAAAATGAAGACCAGACTCTACCAAAGTGCTAAGGGCTGAAAACATAACTCTAAATGATACAGGAAACCCAACTTTGTGCCAATCCATTTTTATCCTCTCTTTGTGGCCATAACAAAGCTGAGAACAAGAGCTAAACAATAGAGAAGAAAGAATAATTTCAACATAATTTTTTTGCAGAAAGTAACATCAGTGACAGTAACAAGAATCCATTCAAAAGGCAGAATGTTATCTTCCAAACCACTTAACATGTCTTTATTTCTGTTGCTCGCTATGTATCTTACACATCAAGCTGTATTTTGACCTCACTTACAAAGGAACACATTTGGAGCCATCACACCTCTGTATTCATGTTGGCACTGCTAAAGAAAATCCAGCCCATGATACTTTTCCCTTCCCTGATCCCTCACACACTTGCCAAGAGAAGACAGGTTATCAAATGAGCCTCCAGAAAAACATGTTCAGAACAACAATATGACTACCTTGTGCTTTTGCTTGTGCTCATGCAGCCCTCCAGAATCCAGTCCACTAACTTAAGTGGCAAACAATGGCAAGAGCTGTATTTTGACAACTATGGGGATGAGATCACTTAGATAAGCTTTTATTTTTTATATAGGCCTTCACCATTATTTTCTCTTACCTACTGAAATCAGCTGGAAATATTTTATCATTAACTTTTTAGCACAGTAACCAGCAAATTCAGCTAGCCTCAGCTGAACTTGTTTACCTTTTAGATTTCATCTGTCCCTCTTAACACTGTTGTGAGCAACAAAGAAATATTTCATTTTCCTCTTGGATGACTATTCTCTGTTTGCAGTCTCCCACTGGCAAGCATTATTAGACTAAATATACTGAACTTTGTTCTTACATTATCAGATGCTCCTTCCACCCCACTACCCTAGACCTTGAGTGCAAAGCTCAGCATAGAAGCGACGAGTTGAAATAACAAATTCTTACCATGGTGGATCCAAAAAAGGCCATCAGCTTTCCTTCTGTACACCAGCTGTCACATTAACATGTGTGCTATCCCTCATGGTCATATGTACCATTATACTCTCTACAACCCTTTTGTTCAAGTGCCTCAGCCACAAAAATCTTTGTGCAGTAGGTGCTGTAAACACAGCCCTGCTCCAGCAAACACAGCACCCAAGGAGAAGAGCACAAGGTAAATGGGGACAAACACCCATAGTCTATAGACTGGAGAATACAGGAAGAAAACATGGTATTGCTCAGCAGTATTACCACAAGCAAACCAACCATATTATCCGCAGTTAAACCACAATTCACTACATCACTGCTCTTCCTGATGTCAAGTTCACTGAGACAATGCTAACTTCTTGTCTGCCCCTATGTAAGCATGAGCATCAAGTGCTGGAATACACAATGTTCCCCTCGAAAGGCTTCAACTGATGACCTCCTTGGGCTCAGAAGCTGCACAAGTCACCAGAGTTATCTGAAAACTGCCCATAAAACTTTTGGCCTTTTCCATGTCCTATCAGGCCTAGGATATCACACTTGCACTCCAGACCTTCAGCCTCAAACCAGCTATGAACACCCATTGCTGGCAAATAGAAAAATAATGACAAGGAGTTAAGCACTACTCTTTGAACTGGAGAGTTTTTGATTCAGGTTCAGGCCAATTCCCCCATACCTACCCTACCCCCATCCCTAAGCAGGAGCCTGTGGAGAGAAACAGTAGGTTTGGTAGCAGGTAGAAGGCTGCTATTTGCCTGGCTAACGCAAACCAGCAGAAGCATGGACAGAGGGAACAGAACCTGGACATACACTCAAGCGCTGCTCCCACACAGTCACAGCAAAATAAAGGCAAAACTTGTCAGCACAAAATGACTCACGTTTGTAAAAGTAAAACAATGTCTGCAATTACATCTGTCCTTCAACATGCAGAAAACAGAGGTCAAGCTGCCACTCAGAAACTCACAGATAACCTTCCAGCCCATCTCAGAAGAGGGTCACTGTCACATTTGGAAATCAGCTATCTCTGGTCTTGAAGTCTCCAAATAGCAAAAAGATGAAACTTCATCTTCTTTCCTCCCACACCTTTCCTTATAAGGGGAACAGTAACTTCCAGGTAGCCATGTCCTGTAAGAGGATTCCTCTTTTGCCCTTACCCTCTCTCAGCTCCTAGAGCCACTTCTTTTTTACTTATCCCTCTTCAGATTGTCAGTCTCTCACAGCTTGCTTATATATATATATATATATATATGAACACCTCTCTTTTGTTTTTCTTTTTCCTTTGCAAAGTGCCACAGAACAACTATCGTGTGATCTGGCCTAAAAGGCAAAGGACATTTCCTTGACCTTCCTCCTTAAACAGGTAACAGCTGTGGCTCTAACTCAGCTTAAGTCAGGCCACAAGATTAGTGTTTTTCACTCAAGATAACTGCTCTCAACTGCTTGAGAGTTACTCCTTTTCCCCCAGCATGACCTGGAGAAGGAGGTAGCTACCAGGCCCTCACTTGAGAGTAAAGTGTCTTTACATTAGTTTAAGCTAATTTGAAGCATTAGTGCAGCAAATGCCTTGATAAAATAGAAACTAGGGACTGAAATCACGTCATTCAGGGGTCCAAGGCTGGGGAATGTGTAACCCCATACTAACTGTAGTATCTTCAGGTAATTTATCTCTTCTGGTAATGACTCATTCATTTATAAACCAACGTCAGACACTTTTCTAACCTCACTGCTAAAAAGCAGCAGGGCAGCAACACTTTCCAATCAGAAAATGCTCTTCAGTGTAACACAGACTTCCAGTACCACTGTGCTGGGGCCTAAAACTTGTGAACCTAATGAATGCACAGAGATACACAGTAAGCTTCCTCCATGTTACATTTACATCTCTTGCCTGCAGTGAGCAAATGTACAGAGGGAGGGAAAAAACTGATAGGATTTAAATGCACGGTACTTGAGAAAAGTATCTCTGAAATCCTGTGCAAACTGTGTTGCTAATGCTTTTTCATACTCAGAAGTGCAGATCATGAATCTCACTACTCATAACTCTTCTTATTTTCACAACTGGAACACCAATCTCATGCCAACAGCCCCTCACCTCATTTTGCTTCTCAGCAGACACCACTGCCCTTGGCCAGCTACTGCCCTGACCCAAGCATGCATTAAAATAATTGTAGAAAGACACAGAAAATTATACTAGCATGTGTGACCATAGTGCATTCTTCCTCACTGGCCACCTATTGCTCGAGTAACATCTGTGGGTCACCACATCACTGTTCCTATGAGCTGCTGCTGCTGTTCTGTCACTGGAGCTAAAAGAGAGAGCTCCCTCTCCCTCCTTTGTTTCCTTTGCACTTAGTGAGGAAGTGACTTGACTGGGAGAAGAGAAAGACGAGCAAACACAAAACCACAGAAGTAAGCAAGCAGGAGCAGAGACCAAACTTTATGCCTTTCACATACATGCAAACAGTGGACTCTGATTGCAGTTGGCTCTTGTTGCGGCCCTGCTGATTGTACCATCATACTCCCTGCAGGAGCAACTGCTTGTCACCAGACTAAACCTGGTTATGTCCCAGCCCCTCATCTGAGCACTAGCACCTTTAACAAAACACAGTATGTTTTGTATGTACTACAGCCAATAGCTGGAATAGGGGGGGTTTCATTTCTTGTAGGTAAAACTATCCATCTGTAGCTGTTTCAGACTTGCCCTGGTACAGTAAATACAAGAGTGACCTTGATTTTTCACATCATTACACCAGACTGCAGCCTTAAAAGGACTTACCGTGCTTATAAAGTTTGAGAGGAGGAAAATAGACAGCAGGAAATCCTGTGACAGGCTTTTTTTTGGTAATGATGGGAGAAACAGTAGCAGGAGAAGCAAAAGATCCGACCAAAAAAAAAAAATGTAAACCCAAGACCACCTGTGGTCGACCAACAAGCAGGGAGACTGTGGCTTCCAAACCACTCCCTGATCCTCCCAGCTTTACTGCAACTACTCTGGCAGCAAGCATAGAGAAGGTAGGGATTACTTTAGGATTCATTGCTAGGTTTAAAAGAAAAAGGTTTGTGATATTTATGTCAGGAGCTCCCAGATGACTTCAGGTGGCAGCACACGGACTGGTAACAAGTGTATTTGCACACTACCTCACTGCCTCCTTTCTGCAAGCCCTCGAAATAAGTGCATGGGAACTCCAGCTTAGCCCCATTTCAAGTGCTACTTGTTTCCAAATCATAAAGTGTTGCTTTTGGTGCGGTCAATCCCAGGGTGGGGACTACATGACACTTGGTGGTAGGAAGGCACACCGAGGGAAGGAATGTTTAAAAGGGAATATTATGGAGTAGAGGGTGGAGGGGAAGGGGAGCAGAGTTCTCCAAAACCACGTCCCTCTTGAGCTGATGCTGAGAAGGGTGAGGTGAGCTACTCCCGTCTGGGCAGGACACTAAGCCCCGGTCAGGAGCCGTGTCACTGCAGCTCTGCTCCTGCTCCTGTTCCCTGCCTGCACAGCACTGCCTGAGCTGTGGGCAGCGTCACTGAGTGTGAATGGGGCTGCCTGCATCTAGAGTGCTGCCTTTCCCTCTTTGGGGATCACTGATGTGCTTAAAAGCTGCAGCAGCCTTCGGAAAATGCTCTTTTTTTGAAGCAAAATTGGATTTACCTTTTTTTACCCCTTGCTTTGTTTGCTCTTTTGTATCAGGACCAGAGTCCTGCAACTGTGGGGTGCACCAGCTGATGAAAAAACAGTGCTTCCAACCCTGGTACCTGGCTCTGGATGCCTTCCACAAACTCATCTTTGAATCCACAACACCCTTAATGAATTGGTCCCTGCCGGTGCACACACAGGTTCATTCCTTTCCAGCCACCAAGACAAAACTGAGATCTGCAGAAGGAATAATTACTGTCAGTGTCCAGTCTTTGCCATATAGGAGCTGTTTTCAGAGAGGAGAGAGGACTGAAAGGATTGGCTCAGCACTCAGTTGAGATATTTGATGTTCTCTCTCAGACACAGATGAGGCAAAAGTAAACAGCATGAGACTTCTCCCTTCCTCAGCCTATTGAAGACTTCTCTTTGCCAGGGAAAGGCTCCCCGTCAGGTTCCTTGAAAACGTGCCCTTATTACAAATACTCTTGTGCCTGGAGGCATGTAACTGGGCATATTTTATACACTTGGTTAATAAACAAAGCCCTCCTGCAATGGATGGCCTTTCTGGCTCCACACAGGGATGCAGGGCTCCTCCCAGATTGAGGCCGGCATCATGAGCTGGAGCTGGACAGGGAGAAGCTGTGGTGGCACAGGGAAAGGGGCAGCTCACTAGTTCTGACAAGATAAAGGAGGAGCTGGTGTTTCTGCTTAGAGAAAAATAAAAAACACCTTGGGAAATGGTAAGAGGTTTCAGTGGAGAAAACACTAGGGAGAGTCTACTCTGAGATTGTTTAGGCTGAAATACAGGCTTCTTTGTTTTAAATTAGATCCTTGATAGGGAGTTATTTTGGAATATACAGAGTGAACCTTCTGTTGGATGCCCTACAAGCACAATGCCGGTTTACCATCCCTGCTCCAAGGTGATTTATACACAAAGGAACTTGGCAAAGAACTAGCTTTGCTTGAGTTTTGTAAAACCAAAAACCAACCTGGCCTGACTATCACAAAGACGGGACAAAGCCCAAAGCTTTCAGCTAAATGTCTGTTGCCTTCCAAAACTTGGTGGTCTGGGTACAATGAAACTGAGATTCAATTAATCCTGGTGTTGGTTTTGAAAAAAATAGTCCTACTGAATTTTGGTTCTGAAAAAAAGAACTCCAAACTCCAACTGTCCTTGGGAAAGAAATGAACAACTGCTTAAAATAGTATAGCTTGAAGTCTGCTTTCCTACAAAGTCTCCTGCAATGTATTGCCAGTTTTGCAAGCCTGCAGTCCCATCAGGCATGATCATCGCTAAGTGAAACTGAGCTTACACTTCAGCAATGAACTCTGTGGTTTCACTCCAGTCCCCAGAAGAAACTGTCCTCCTCAAACCATCTAGCTATCCTGCTCTTTACCTTGGAGAGGCAGAGTCAGTAGAGCAGTGAATGTTGCAGGTAGGATTGAAACAGACTGGCAGAGCAATGAGGCTCCCACAGCTGCAGAAACAGTCAAGTCTGAGATAGAGATGTTTTTGCAAGTCCAGAATGGCAGAAGATTTTGAAATATATGGTCACTAACACTGTTATACAAGGACTCAACAGATGACAATTCACTGAGTAAATAAATACATAAGCATAGCCTATCCCCATGCCATTACAACTGCCTCATTTTACTGGGCAGTTTTGGCCAGAATGACACATACTGTGAGTCACATGATGAGGGAAGAGGTTGTGAGACTGCTCAGGATTCTACCTTGCTTTGGCTCCCTGTCAGCACAGCTAGAGGACTGACACCTGTCATGGCACTATGTCCACATGTGGCAAGATGGATCCAGTTTGGCCCCCTGCACCCTCAGGACCTGCACTCACCCAGGTAAGCATGTGCAGCCAGTTCAAACTCACACCTGCACAGAGCCTCACTGCACGCTCTGTATGGGCGGTTGACAACACGCACGTAGTCTTTATGCCTGCATATTTTCTTGCAGTGTCTGAAACTAGACTGATAAAACACCTCTTCAAACTGATACTCAGCTTCATTCTCTGTTATCCAAACATTTCATCAAAGGCCACTTACCTACAAAGCAGACATCTCAACCCAAGCCAGACACACAACATACCAAAGGCTTTTGAAAACAAGGAACCAAACCTACTTTTATCCACTAATAGTGCAGAGGTGACAGCCATTATTTTATATCTGCAATATTTTGCAAATTCTAAAAGACTTAAATCTCATAAGGTAATTACGCCATTAATTAGCGAAATGCTATCATCCCTGAGGTACCAACACAGCAGCTGTTCCAGCAAAGAAAAGCCAAGAGGGCAAGGTAACATAGTGATAGTGCCCCCACAAGCAGCCCAACTGCTCTGAGCATCGTGGCGCTGCCACCCCATGATAGGGAACCACTCTGGTTCCAGCAAGGCAGGACCTCAGCAGTCCCACCACCCCAACCACCCCCACCTCCCAGAGGGTACCACCCCCTCTTCCACCCGGGTAAATGAATGGAGGGTCTAACAAAGGTGACACCTGTTGCAGCCTGAGCACTGTATCTCAGGATGCGCGTTTTCCCAGGAAGCTGTTCATACATAGCTTATGAACACAGAAGGGACCTCTCTGATTATTCATCTCTGGCTCCCTGCAAAATGGTGATCATAGAGACTATACCTCAGTGATCTCCCCTTCAAACTGCAGCATGAAAAAGAAAAGGAAAAAACAAAATCCCAGGAAGATACCCTGTGACACAGCAGCTGTCACAGATTTTTGATCGGTTGCTCTGTGAACATGGCTTCATTTCTAGCTTAGGCTCATCTGGCTCAAACTGCCAGCTGCAGAGCCCTGTGCCTGCACCGCAAGCTGGGCAGAGCAGCCTTCCCTTGGCAGCTTCAGATCCTCACACAGGCACCTCCAGACCATGGCTGTGCCACCACATACCCCCGTGAAGGGTCAACGATCATGCTTAGGTGGGTGCAGCTGGTGATAAGAGACAAGATGAAGGACTGTGGTGAACGAGGGGCAGGCTGTGACCCCTGTCCCAAGCAAGGAACGTTTGGACAGCCACCAGTCAGGTCCTACACGCGCTGGCTAAGGATGCTATGCGAGAGCCACAGTGAGGTTTGCAGTGGGCAGAAGAAGGATCATACTCTTCACAGCAACCCCCACTTAGATGACAACTCTGACCATAGGCTGTGGCTGTGATGTTCTTTGTCATGTCAGGGCAGGGCCCATGGTGTGACCCTGCTGGGGCTCATTCCCTTTGCCAGAGGCCTGGGGCTGGCACTATATGATGGAACTGCCCTCCCAGAGAGGGATTCTTGGCAGTGAGGGAGTTCCTGCAAGGTCCACCTTAGGCTGCCACGTTCTGCTTCCCTCGGGCCCCTCTAAAGTCAGAAGCAAGAGAGAAAGATCTCTAGAGTATCAATTACGGCAGCAGATCTAGCCTGGAGCAGGCTATATCCTCTGAGAGTGTTGGGAGCTAAATTTGGCTAGACTAAAGATATTTTGATATCGTTTCTGATACTTTCCATCCCACTCTGCCACCTCAATGCCATCACCATCCTCCCCAAGAGCACTTGCTTAGAAATATCCCTGGTGAGACAGAAACATTGCTTAGTTTTGGGCACCCAGCAAGGGCCCTTGGCAGTGCCAGCAGCACAATGCCAAGTCCCATTCCATTCCTCCCACTAGAAACTGGGCTGAGGGATACCCTTCATCTTCAGAGCACGCTACATGGCAGCAATGGCAAATCACTCAAAGTCTGCAAGCAGCCATGGGGCTCTCTTAGTTTATGCTGGGCTATGCAGATCCAGGTCAAGAAAGAGCACAGATTTATTTTTTTTTTAAGACACTTCTGTCTTCCACCTCCGGAAGAAGAAAACAGGCCTATCCTTTGCAGGAAGAGGAAAAGCCTTACACTGTCCTGAGAATGAGAAGGATCCCAAACACCTTCCAACCCTTGAAAGGATCTGGCCATCACATTTTCAAAAGTAGTGATACGGAAGAGAAAAAGCAGGCTGTTAATAAAATATGGGGACAACTTAGGAATTTGCTCCCAAAAGCCCATGATAAAAAACCTCCAGCTGAGAGCCAATCTCTTCATTATATTCCCCAGTGCTCTGCCTCATCTTTCCTTAAATGCATGAGGCACGGGGCTTCTGTCACTTCTTTGGCATGACTGCTTAGAGTCTGAGAGGTTTTACTACTCTGAGGAAGCTTTTCCTTCACATTCAGCTTAAATGTGCTATTTCTTGAAGTCGTCCCCTTGTCTTTTATAGTCTAGCAAGCAGAACAAGTGTAAATTAAATGGAAGACACATGAAATCTTTATAAAGCCCAGTGTTTCCCCTAGCATGTAAGTTCTTTCTCTTTGGAGTGGAAGGGGTCTTTACTCTGTGCTGTATTTTGCCCTACGAGAAAATGAAGAAGAATATAAATTTTCCTCATGACTTGAATTTAGCTTAATCAGCAGCCCCCTGCTGATATAATTCAACCAAACAAGATTTTTCTTTATTTTTTCCTGGTGAGCCGCTGCCTCTTCTGCCTCCTCCCACCAATTCAGGCATGGAAAACAAGGGAGGAATTAGGCAGACAGAACTTATTGTATATCAAGCTGTAACTTCAGACTGGGCAGGAATAACATTTAAAATATAAAAAGCAAATTTTATCAAGCCTTTTTCCTCCCCAGAGACTGCCACAAAAATATTCCTTGTTTGTCTCTGAGATTGAACCATTTTTCTCTTTCATTTCTGCTTTCTGTCACATATTTCATTTTGGCTGCCCCTTCTGTCTTTCAGCTGGGGACCTAGGCTGCTAACGCAGAATCACAGATAACAACAAAATACCTGTATTAGCTTTATTATTATTATTATTTCTAGTTTGCCAGGTAATTGCAACCCTAAAAGCTTTTGCATATTTACCACAGAAACATGTCTCTCTTGGATGATGGGACTGTCATCAGGTAGAATATTTCATTTAATAAGCCTCTTCTGAAGTCTAGAGTTGGGGATTTTTTCCTGGCCTCCCTCAGAGCAAAGGACAAGCAGATAAAAATCAGCTGCTGGACTGCTACACTATCAAAGTTCCTGTTCCTGTGAGAATTAACTCTTTCAGAGCTCAGGGTTCAGGTAGGCTGTGCCACTGTGAAGTTTATGAAGTAGGAAAAGGGTCTATTACTAACTCATGTTGGGGTTTTTTGTGCCCAGTCCTATCCATGCCTACAACAGATTTCTTTCCTATTTACAAACCGAGCAACTACCCTGCTTTTCTGTAACCCATCTGATCAGCTGTGGATGCTGCCATGTCTGATTTTCATTAAATCAGTCATCAAGAAGGATTGCATTTTCCCTCTTCGCCCATTTCACAGACATGCAACAAAAAAAACCCATGGTCTGAACATTTCTAAATTCAGCTGTTATCTAAAGATAAATTTAATTTCCCCTCTCCCACTTTTTTCAACCCCCCTGCAATGTAAGCAGTAGAATTGCTTTTCTCTGTCCTTGAGCTGTTGAATGAAACTGACTGGTACCAAAGAGAGGGTCTGAGCAGAACATTTTCAGACAGACTTTGTGCCTTGGAGTCAAGATGTTAGGTGAGGATGACCTTCCAGGAGTTATGAAAAGAGGCTGCTTTGCTAAAACACTTCAACAGAATGAAGAGGGATACAACTGGTTCACACATTTCACTTCAGGCACACCTACACAGAGGTCAGAACATCCTAGCACTTAACAAAGCACTGTGAGTGGGAATCAACAGACCACACCCGGTCCTCAGTCCAACACCACATCACTGACAATACCCACAAAGCTCTACCCACAGCTTCCCACTGGTGATAGGTGTTTTCAGCCTGGCCAGGCTGCCTGCTTGTCTGGATGGGAGCTGACAAGAGACAGCCAGGACACTGCCAGTAACTCCAGCAAGCTGCACAGCCTGTGTGAAAACTGCTCCATGACAAAGCATCTTCTGCTTCCACAGTTTTTCTGTGGGCCCCTCTTTATTGTAAAATCCCTCTCTTCACCTATGAGTAAAGACTGGAAGACTTATTTGAAATAAGGATTGATTGTTAAGGTTAAAGTAATTCTGACAGCAAGAATCTACATGCATTGACTTGGAATTGAAATGTGGACTCTCCAGAGACATCCCCTCTTCTGGAAACAGTCCCAAAAAGAACAAAGTACTGACAGAGGTGAAAAGTTTTCTAAGTTTGAACTGGAAAACTCTATTTTTACAAGACTTTATGACTATTTACAAACTTACAATGGTTTTCAATGCAAGTAAACTCGAAGAGTTCAGGACACCATTTTTCCTATCACCAACAAGCCATTCTAAGGGCCATTTTTGTTTAGGATTAAGGGATGACTTTCATTCATTTACACAAATGTACCAAAATTCCCACAAGTAAAATACTTCTAGTAATGTTACATAAGCCCAGTCTCTTACCTGTAATATCTGGATTGAAGGTAGGTAGAACACACAGCTTTAGACACATGGCTAGCTGAACCAAAGTCTATGACCTTGACCCTATATGGTTGTCGGGATGGGTCTACCAACATGATGTTCTCTGGTTTGAGATCAGCATGAATCAGTCCCAGGCTTTTCAGCTTCATTAGGGCAGTTGCTACCTGCTGGAGAATTGGTCGAATATACTTAAGGGGCAAGGGACTGAATTTATTTTGTTTTAGGAAATCATAAAGGTTCTGCTCCAACATTTCAAAGACCAAGCACGTGTGATTCTTGTGCTGGAAGCACTCATAAGCACGGACAAAGTTGTAGTCATCCGCACTTTCTGTGCTCAGCCGAGCCAGGATGCTCACTTCAATCTGGCCTTGTCGGGCATAAGAAGGGTGGTTTTTTAGGATCTTGATAGCCACAATCTCATTAGTGCCACGCTTCCAGCATTTGACTACTTGTCCGAAGGTTCCACGGCCAAGAAACTCTAACACTTCATACGTGTTGGTCATGGAACAGAGCACCTCATGTTGCACCAGCTGGTAATCCCCTTCACTGTTGGAGCCACTGTTTTTGGAGGTGGCTGTGGAAGTGGTGGCGGTGGCTACAGTGGCCCCACTAGCATTGTTCTGAATCATTGGTGGATGCTCCTCGATAATCTGCACGCTGCTTGTGTTCTCAATCTCCTCACTCTTGCGCTTAAGTCCACATTTTTGGTAGGTGTCCAGAAGGCTCACAGTGCTGCGACGCATTAGGTTGTGTGGCCCGCCCAGTGTTTGCCCAGACACTGCAACCACACCAGAAGTGCTGTTGGCAGATGTCACCACAATGTGCCCCGTGCTTGCTGGGAAGATGATGGTCTGCTCGTAGGGGATGCTCGGATTAGGGATCTGGAGGGAGGCGTTGACGGCTGCTGCGGCGGCTGCTTGGGAGGACTGCACGTTCTTGCTCTGGCTGTAGACTTTGCTGTGTGTGCCGTACCCAGTCATATCCCAGTTTGAACTCGGCTCCACTTTCAGTTTCTTCACGCTACAGAAGGCACTTGACTGAAGGGTATGAGGAGAGAAAACTTGCACATGCGAGGCCATACCTGCAATACAACATCAGAGTGAAACCACAGTGTCAAGATGCCTTCCCCAGCTTTTTTACATTTGCTCAGTGGCAGGAAAGGGAAATGGGATACAGGCTTCAGATACAGCACACACACACACGCAAAAATCACGCTCTTCCAGAAATACGTATTCAACACAAATAAGGTATTATGCTCTAAAATAAATCATTACCCCTGACTGAACTATACTAACAACATTCAAGATTTCTGCTCTCTTGCTCTCCTCCTTCCCATTTTTAATAACAGGAATGTATGTTATTTTTACCTCCCCTGTCTAAAGAGACTCCTATTCCCCTTGTCTCTCTGGAAGAACTCACGTCAAATACTGCAAAGTATTCTGACTACAGAAGCCAAATCTCAAATCCTCAGGCTCATCCTACATCAAGCAGTTTGGTGGATCTGACTTAAACCCTCCATTTATTTCCATAAAACCACTGTGTAGCTTCTGGCCTGCAGGGATTCAAAATGGGACCAGGAGATGATACAGTGTGACAAAATGGAGGTGCACAGATAAAGTTGAGGAGCCAGGACAGAAGAAGAAGAAAAGGATGTCTCAGTTTGCTTGCCAAATCTGCGTGTGGGAATCGTGCACAATGCTGGTCTGTGCTCAGGGACACTGGAGATGGGAGTTACACAACATGAGCTTCACTATCTGCTCTCAGTTCTCTCAGATTTATAAAACTGCGTTCATCTATTCTTATTCACAGTGACAATACCATCACTGGAAAGCTAATCTCCTGAAATTAACAGCATTGTTAATGAAGAGAGGTACACATTAGCATGTGGCAGAATTAGCACCTAATATAACTTTATTTTTAAAGAAAATACAAAAACCTCTTTTAATACAAGTTTCTTTGGCTTTGGAAGAGTTAATGATCTTCAAAATCTTTATTAAAAAACAAACACCAAAAAAACCCCCAAACCTCATAACTGAGGTGAAAATCAAGTATCACCAAGACAGACTTACTGAAGGATTCAGAGTAATATTCCACTGTCACAGAAAATGTGCCTATTCAGACAAAAAAATATGTGGTCTACAGAAGAGGTGACATCTAAATCCTGACTTGCTGCCAGTTCTCCCCGCCCAGGGTAATGATAATACAGCTGGGGCAAAGGTATTGTGGAGAACACAAATCCATGGGGATTCCTGAGGATGGAGTCAGTGCCTGATGGGAGTTAGAGCAGAAAGGCACAGCCTCCTTCACCCCTCTATCTTTCGTCAGTGTTTCTTTTTAATAAACCAGAACGACTAGGGAAGAAAAAGACAATATGCTGAGCTTGCACCACTGCTGAATTATTAAGCACAAACATAACCTTGACTTGTTTTCAACTTTAAAAAGTGAAAGGCTGAATGAATGCTTCAGTAACAAAACCACAACAAACTCCACAATGCACATGGGATGACTTCTTCATGTGGACGCCTGATGGTATCTGACACTCAGCTCCCTTTCCTAAGAGAAATCCATGCTCCACTAGTCTGTGTTGCTCTTCAGAATATTTTCTGGAGCTCATGTGAACACATACAGACTCACACATGTGCATGCATAAACTTATATGCTCATATATAAAAAAATGAACATTACACTCACAAAACTCAGTAGCATGGTCAAGCAAACAGACCTGAACACACCCAATGCCCATTTTCTGGTTAATTCCCAGCTGCCCAAAACCCAGGAACTGCTCAGGTGAGGGGTGCTGTGGCAAGGCAAAAGCCACCACATGTAGCTACGCAGAAGTAACCAGCAAAGCAATTGCTCCAGTTTGCTTCAAGGCCCCCACCTTCATCCCTGCCACAGGGACGAATTTATGAAGACAGCGCAGACACAGAAGAAAACCCCCATCAGGACACATGAGAAAACCCTCATCCCACTCTTGCACACGCAACACAAAACCCCACTGACCCCACTCTAACAATGAAGCCCCGCAAACCACAGTGTGCTCCCCTCTGCAGACATGACCCCCAGCTCTAAGGAGATTTCTGATGCTCCTTGCTGTCATTTATTTTAACTCCACTCTCCCCTGCCTCCTAACCTTCTTGGCAGCAATTTCCAAGGTCCCTGCAACTGGGTACTCAGACCCCTTTCAGCTCCCTGCCCCTCTAAGTACTTGCTCTCCTCTCTCCTTTCTGCAGGGCAGTTTTGCCACAAATGCTGTACAGCATGTGGTGAGCTCGGAGAACAGCAGTATTACTCAACTTGTCATGCTGGACACAAGTATCTTATGTGAATGAGCCAAACCCGTGTTTGTTCTTCCACTGATTAAGAAGAGTCACGGTGTTCCTTCTAGTACAGTACCAACTCGCCTGGAGAGAGTGGGGTAGGTTTGATGCATGTTTTCCCCCTGGACACGAATAATATAACAGATGTAATTGGTAACATATTGTGGACCTAGCAGAGGTGTAATTTATAGCTTTATGGCTTTCATTCCACGGTGTGCTTGAGCAATCTCTCTTCGTACAAAATAAAAAGGGAAAAAATTACTGACGCAGGACAAGAAGAGATGTTCTTCTCACATGCTCCTCTAAAGATAACATGAAAAGACAGAGGCACCCCAAATTAAACTCAAGGATGTGAAGCGCAGCAGCTGCAACTTTCTCAGTGCCACTGAAAAATCAGGATAATCGCCACCACTAAGGGACAGACTTTCAACTGGTGCAAACTGGCAGTACTCCAGTTGATATCAGCTGACGCTAAAAACAAGGTCAGCAGTCACTCAACATTGTCAATGTCAGATGGTTGCCTGTGCTCATTGGTGAAACGAGTTGTTGTTAGGGACTGGTTTCCACGTCAACAACCAGCCCCTTGCTGTCCCTGAAACAGTGCTGGCATCCCCAGCAGGGGGACAGGAACAGCGGAAAAACACTGACCCACTCTGGTACCCTCAAAAAAACAAGGGTGTGAAGGAAGCAGTGCTTACTTGTAGGTAAAGCGAGGACTTTGGACTCTTGCTGCCACTTCCACCCTCCTCAGAGGTTATATCCCATCACAGGAGAGCTACCTTTTATCCCCCCTAAAAAAAGCAGCTATGAAATCTTCCTTCCATTCAAAATTATTTTCTCCCATCTGAGGTTTTAGGGGCTCACACTGTAGGGAAAATAGTTCAGTGAGTTCTTCAGCATAGTCCAATACTCAGAAATTACAGGCCAATTGACAGATCAGTGATGGGAAAAGAAGGCTTCTGCAGCAAAGCAATTTTTATTGCAAATTTGTCTGTTCAGTTAATGCGAGAAAAACACAACCCTAAATTTCCTGTGCTGGTGACTTGTTCTTTTTTCCAGAAAGGATCTTTGCTCCATGGCAATAGCAGAAACAGTAATAAATGTGAATACAAGTTGGATGGTTTGTTGCAGGGATCAAATTCCTCATTACAGCCTGTAATATGATTTACAACTTCAGCCTTTTGATTACATAGGCTGACACCATTGTGCCACAACATCCATGAGGAAGCAAGCCAGCAGTAATGGGGTGATCCATGCCAGCCAAGCCCAGTGGCACTGATGCTTCAGAGACACTGGGGATGCCCCCTCGCTCCTGAAGTCTTGGAAAGACAGAGGGGCCATGAGCCACGGAGGCATGGAAAGTGGGATATTTCATTTGGGAAAACTCCTCTTAAATACCCACTCCCAGGTATGTCAAGAAACCGTCTGTACAAGGCTGGGCCTCTCATGTCACCTCCCTTCACTGCAGGAAGATCCCAGCAGTTACCTTTCTGCTTGTTAAATGGGAAGCCTGAGGCTGCTACCCAGCTCCTCACTGTTTGCTCTCCACCAGGAAGGGAAGGGGTGAGGATACTCAGGATGAGCACCCTCACTCAATGAGCATTCCCCACTTCCTTAAACTCAGCTCAGCAGCCCCACCTACACTAGCAAAAGCTTTGGCAGTACTAAGGCAAGTGGCAATACCAGCAGAGCTCCCCACAGCCTAAGTTAGTCAGCCAGGATGCAGCCAGGATTCCACAACAGCTGTCTGTCCAGACAAGTGTAGGTCCAAGTTTTATATCATCCCTGAGCACTGTGAGTTTCTGGGCTGGGAGCAGAATCAAGGTTGGCCACCACGGACTAAATAAAATTGATAGTTCCTTTCTTTAACAATAAGTTTTAGTGTAGCCATTTAAAGCTCTCACACAACTGACAGTAACTGGATTTAATGGGGCCTTCCCTGTCCTTGATACGACTCACTTTAACTCCCTGCAGCATCTACATGAGCTGAAGTATGTAGCATGCAACTAGGGGATAATGTTAAAACATCTGGAACGACTTTTATTAAAAGACTTGAGGGTTTTTTTTTCCTGAGAACTCCTCCCACGTCAGCTTTCACTTAATAATAATTTAGCAGGTGCTATTTACAATTCAGATGGCCCTCTTCTGCATGCATATACAAATCACACAGCCGCCTCACTTGTACTTCTAACAGGTTTCAGGAAAGCAAATGAGGTAAAGTTCCCTATCCACCCACCTTACCCCAAAGGGCAAAAAACACACTTTGGGGACTAAGGAAGGAACAGTTTGAAAGTCACTGATGTTTTCTTCTGCTTTACTTGTAGCACTTACTGTTGATTTGTAAGTGTGGCCTTTGTGGTGGCAAGAGACCAAGCCCCTGCCCTGTATTAAGTAGGCAGGAAGACCTTTTGCAGTACCTGCAGAGCTGCCAGTGCTCTATAACCAGAGGCTGCTTGCTGATGGCCACCAGAACGACAGTGCCTGCTTGAAAAATACTGTAGAAAGCACATGGAGTGTGTTCAGCATATAAATGATGCACACAAGACACTACTGAAATAAGTATCTTCTACTTCTCCTCAGAGAGACACAAGCCTGCAAATCCATATACACACCCAGGTTGAGAAGGCAATGAAAGGGGATCTGCCAGGTACAGCTAATGTACTGCACCTTCAAAATAGCAATGTCTTCACAGTGACCCCTGTGTAGCCCCTTTTGAGGCATTGTCCCCAGCACCACTGCACTCTTGGAACCTCCTTAAAATTTATGTCCCTGGAGGCTATACAAATTCTTTCCCTTGTGCTACCAAATTGGAGACAACCTCAAAGCAGAGTTCAGCCCTCAACAGCCTCAGTTCCTTCATTGTTCCTGGTGAGCAGAAGATGTCAAGGGAATCTTCATTCCAGGTGAAAATTTCCCTGCCTTCCTGCTCTGCTTTTCCTGCCCTGCTAGTAAAACTGCCTCATCCTAATCAGTAGTTTTCCAAATGCTTATGTAGTATGCAGCATTTCTCAAAGATGTCACAGAGCCCATCACCTGCACTGCTTCAGACCTGGATTCACACAGCTTCAAGCTGCCACATTTGATCCACATCTTATGGCCAAACAAAAAAGCAAGACTTCCCAATGCACAGAGTAGCTGTAAACAAAAACCAAATGGACAAAGACAAGCATCTGTCTCCTTCCCTCTCGTTCCCACTCAAAAAGCACATGCCTGCAGTGCAATGGCCAGGGAACTCTCATCACCATCACCTTCAAAACCCATATCCCCCTGCAACCCCAATGCCCTCCTACATATCCCTTGCCTGCATTTATTGCATCAACAACTCTGCCTACTATTTCATTCTGTGCATCGTGACTTTCATTTATAGGCATGATAAAAATTATCAACCAGGACTTAGTACTCTTGGGCATGGAGGGTGGTGTAGGCAGTTACTCCCTATCACAGTCTGAGCAGGTTATTTTGACATGTGGCTCAGAATACTGCTATCTCTCCTCACAAAACACCTTTATTTCCTTCTTCATCTCCCTTTTAACTCCTTAAATCCAGGGCAACTCATCTGCTGGGTACTTGAAAACCTTCTCAGCTGACAAGGGCAAAGAGGACACAGCTAGCCAAATCTGTGGAGTCCTTCCTCTGTGCCAGTCCTATTCATCTTGTCCCCTTGCTTGAGCATCTACACCTGCCTGTGGGCATAGGAGTGCTGGGACATGTGGTACAGGCTGGCTGGGACTGCTAGCCTGGGAAGCAGGGCACTTTGTAAACACAGGGTCCGCGCCTATGTATCGATGCAAGCTGAAGGCTGGTGAGGTGGCACACACCTGCTTTCCCCTCCAGGACATCTTCAGGGAGATGGGTGCTCTCTGGTGCACGAACCCCACAGGGCAGAACTTCTTTTCCCATGCTATTGCATGGAGACTGCAAGGCAGGCAGAGCTGTCCATGCCAGGTCCATTTGCTCCAGGAAGCATCTCAGCTACCCGAGGTGAGAGCCCTCATGAGCAGCTTGGGGGAAAACGGGACTGCTCAGAGCCCTGGCACATCCAACAGACACTTAATGAGGCAGTACCACCCTGAGCCTGGCCCTGTGCTGGAGCCTGGGCAGCCTTCCTCATCTCCTCATCTAGGCAGCTCCAGCCTCATCTCCCACAGTTACCACATCTGGTGGGTCACTAGACAATGGCATGTGAGCTCTGCAAACCACAAAACCCTTGTATCTTCTGTCATCTGAAAACATTAGAATTCTTACTCATCCTTTTGATGTGGGTTCAGGTGCCCATGAGCCTGAGTAAGAAGCTGTGGGCTCCTCTGACACATTCCTGGTCTCATGCACATGAAGCAGAATCTCAGGGACAAACACATACACTTACATTTGAATACTTTATTACATCTCAGTGAAAAATTCTTTCAGGGTCACCTCTATCTCCCACTAGAATGAATTGCAGTAATGACAAGAGATAATACAGATTTCCTCAGTTAATCACGTGACCAGTTTATGTTTCACATTATGGGTTAATTAACTATGCAACACCTAAGAACACAGGTTAAAACACACCTCACCAGAGGATGCCTCATCACTTCCCTGTAGATGCTAGAGCAATTGGACTTGACACCAATTTCTAGACCTTGGTGTAAGAAGGTCCAGCAGTCAAATCCATTCTCCCTTGAACCAGAAGGTAACCCCTACCTTCTTAGGGGAAAACCAGCACGGTTGGAATAGTGCAAAACTTGTCTCCAGGATACCTCAATGTCGCTGAGTGGAAAGCAAATGAAGGCAGCAAGTGAATACAATTTAATAGCCTACAGTCTTGACAACACAGAGACAGAGCCCAGTAGGTAAACCCCCTATAGTATATCTGTCAAAGCTGACAGAAGGACCGTCCCCTCTAGAGAAATCATGGAATGACACTGCAAATGCTCTACCAAGATGCCAAAGTGCTCTCCAGACATAAAGTAAGAAACTTGGGAGTCTGCTGTGCCTGTGTCCAGTCGCTGCAGCTTGAGAAGGCAGATCAAGAGCCCTACCCAATGCACCTTACTGAGTAGTAGTCCTCCAACCCAGGGAGCAAAGCCACCAGCTCCTGTGACAATTTCTGGAGTCCCAAGAGCAAAATGAGGTGATGAATGATAAAGACAGAGTCAGGTGCTGTCGCACCTGAAAGCCTTCAAGGTCTGAATGAGAGAGTGAAGGAACTTACGCACGATGCAAGAGCAAAGACATTTCAGGAAAGCGGGTGGCAGTGAAGTTAGGAAGAAGTTTTACAACCAAACACTCAGTATACTCCCAGGGGCCTCAGAGGAGAAGTCTGCTCAGAAGTCAGAGATGGAATGAGAAAAAAAAAGAACAAGATGAAATCAGACAGGTGGGATTGACAGAAGCCCTGCTTTGAAGCTTTATCTTCGAAGGACACTGAAGGATGTCTAACAAAATGTTTTGCTGAAGAAATCCCTCTTTCAGATTTCTTGGAGAGAGGCCCAGCAGAGCTGAGGCAAGTGTGGAGTGCCTGGCTGAATCTGTGCAGCAGGCTGCTGAGGGACCCACGAGCAGCACCACATCTGTGTAAAGAGCAGAAGACTGTGGTAACACCCACAGCACCACTCAAAATGAGGAATGACAGGCGGAGGCTCATATAATGCCATGTTAAAATGAACCCCTGAAGTGCTGGGCACGGCCAGAGGAGATGAGGAAAGCAAGCTACCAAGGAATGTTTCTCCATCCTGAAGCCAAAATGAAGCCAGATGAGCCTAAAAGCAATTACTCACATCAGTGTGCCAGGTAGGGCTGGTTGGCAACAGCCTATGTGTTCTGGCCACCTTCCTCCCTCCCATATGTCCTCCACAGTCACAAAGTGGAACAAACAGTAACCATGGCATTTCCACAGCACCCAAAGTTCCCTCTGCAGAACTGTACAAGACAGACTCTGCAGTCACTGTGAAACTGGTCACAGTTTGCCTTATAGTCCAGTTTAATGTCTATGTGGGTCCCTACATTTAACCTCCAAACAGATCTGTAAGCCAGGAGCCTCCAGGTTCCCACAAGCTCCTTCTCTGATTGCATCCTGAAAGAAGAACTGAAAAAAAGAAGGATCTGCTTTCCAGGCAGCATGGCTCAAGTCACTTCTGTTCATCTTTCAAAAAGGGGTTGACCACAGTCGGTCTTAGAGGGGAAACTGAAAACTTCCTCAATTCCTGACCCCAGATTTCACTGGCCATCCTACATGGCCCTCCATTATCTTAATTCCTGGGAAGGGGTACCAGGCCCTCTCAAAAAAGGATGAAAATGAATCAGTTTCCCTATGCTGCTCTGGCTATTCTTCCCTCAGCCACACAGCACTGACAGACAACTGCCTAGTGGAAAAGACATTTTTACTTTTTCCACAACGGCTGCCTCCCCACCTGGATGACTTTCCACCTGTAAACACTAGTTTTGTAACACCCATGATTCCAGCTGGCCTGCAAGTGTGGTGAAACCACAGGGAATGGCTGGCACCTCACATACCTCACTTGTTAGAAGCAACCCTACTTATGAAGGCAGGGCATGGGCAAGGCTTACTGCAGTCTCAGGCTGAGCCTCTCACTCCCACAGGATTTTTTCCTAAGTGTTTCACTTGCAAAGAGGCCATTACATGACATTCAGCCCTTGCTTTGTTTACGAAATCTGAAACTCAGACCAAGCTCTAGCTGGGCTGAAAAGGTCAGTTTGCCTGTTTGCAAAGTCCCTCTCCTCATTTGATTTCCATCAGGATACAGACCTATTGGAGAGAAACAAGCCCCTCTTGAGGTCTCGATGGAATGCACAGAATCTGGGCTGCAAAGGAAGATGAAGATGCAAGCAGAAAGGTGGGGAAGCTAGGCACAGGGCTCTGTCAAAGCAGAAAATTGAGACAGACTGATTTGTTGACCTCCTGATGGCCACATATTGCTTTCAAATAAGAAAGACCAAACACGAGGTTTATAGCATTCTCAGCCATCGAGGGCTATGGGGTGTTTTAGGAAATGAATAGAAAGGATACTGCAGGTTGATCACCCGACCTTCAGTTTAAGCAGTTAAAACACTTCTGTAACTAACCTGTCCTCACATCAGCACACAAACACACACCCACACAGAGAAAAGCCCTTTGGTTCCTCAAGGAAACACAACTTCAGCATGAATTTTTCACCCTGTGTTCCAGACTTTATTTTCTTCATTACTTAGGGCTAAGGAAACATCCTCAAAGTTATGGTCAAACAGTCAGAAACCTCTTTTTTTTTTGTGCTACCTGTGGTTTTTTGTTTGCTTTCCAACATAGAACTATCAACCCACAAATGTATGACATCAAACAGGACATGACCTGGGACCAGAATAGGCACAGCAAGCCTGAGCCAACTGGCCCAAACCAAAGACCATCATGGGGACAACACAGGGTGCAGGACTTGGGTATTGACTCATTTTTCCCAGAAAAGACTCATTTCTCCCAGAAAAAAGACCTGTGTCTCTTGATCTGTTCACCTTTGAGACCGGCAAGTAGCTCTCTTATGAGACCACAGTGAAAGGGAGCTGCTGCAGTCTCCAGGAGAACTTAGTGTGCTGACAAGTTTATCTGTGGGAACGAATGACTCTGCTGTACTTAGGGTTGTACTGACCTCTGTCACACAAAATACACGGTCACACTCAGGCACACACAGACACATAAGCACTTGCACAGTCAGAGGATGACCCACGAAAGCAATGAATCTCATAATCGTCAAATGAATGATGCTGTCCCAAGCAATCCCACCCAAGTGCCTCTGAATGCCTCCCTGCACCACTGCTGACTTGCTGCTGGGGCTGGGGGCTGGTGGTGCATGGCTGATCTTCCACTGAATTCACAGTCACTGTCTAATAGGAAAGAGGCCAGATCAGTACAAAGAGAAGAAGCCCGTTTGGCCAAGGAAAGACAACACAGGTGATGTACAAAGTTCTTGCTTACACAGAAAGAAAACCTGGCTTAGGCATGGGGATAAACCACATGAAAGATTTCAGAGCCTTGAAGAGTAAACATCCAGAAGCTCAGGCAAGGATATCTACTTGAGAAAGGAGGATATAAAGCTCTTGTGTGTAATGAAGAAGCTCAGGGACACCAGTAACAGCCTACTCCCCCTCAAAGCTCTAAAAGAAAAGAAATCAGACCAAGGGAAGCCATTAAGAGAAACAAAACAATAAAAACCTCCACCTGCATCAGCAGAACTCTCTGGCTACCATCAGTCTCTCCTTCAGGTTTCTCTTTGTTGCAGGATATGATTATTTATTGACGTATTTATTTACTCAGCTCTACAGTGCTTAATATCATGGCTGCTGGGCTTCTTGCACTATAAAAATTACACCAAGGCAAGAGCAAAGCTAAACCTGAAGATCCAGCCTGACACATGTCAAATGCCTTCTGCAGTGCAGCCTGAGGCGTGCTGTGATGGGCTAGAAAGGGGGACCCCACAGCCAGCCTGGCCATACACAGTCCTCCTCAAGCAAAAGACAGCAAGTAAGGGATAGCTTAGGAGTGGTGTACAGTGAAACTCTTGGTGTAACTTTGCTTCAGATCACCCAGTGCTTTTGAAATCCTGAACAACACCCTGTAGAGACACAGGCACCTGGGCACGCCTCACACACTGGACAGCTGGGCTCATCACTCTATGCCAACCGTGAGTAACTGCTGTGCAGCACAGCTCCTGAAACCAAACCTACAGAACCAAAAATCCACTCCAGAAAGGAGAGATGGCTGCAGATGACAGACTAGCTAAAGGGGCTGTCAGGCCTCCTTCTTATTCCTGATCCTGCATTTGTGAACTGACATGTCACTTTGCACTTCCAGCAGCAGGCAGCCACTTGCCCCATCTCTTCCATAAGCATCTTTTTGGCACTACTACAACAGTTTTGCAGCCATGTGCTTTCAACTCAGAACACTCCACTCTTTACCTTCAGCAATAAAAGTAAAGGATTCAGCGTAGACACAGTGGACCAAGGAGTTCAGAATCCCCAACGTGCCAGCAATACCGCAGCCAAGCTGTCCACAGCCACACCTATGGATTTTGACAAAGATGTAAAGAAAGTCTGGCTAAATGGAGTCAAAAGGAAAGAACAGCTTCTGGGAAAATAAGATCTGTGTGATTTTCTCACAAGTAGCAAATACACTGCTCTTTCTGCAGGTTCCAGAAAAAAAAAATTAGCAACAACTTGTAGTCCAATCACAATAGCTTTCAAGAGGAGAACACTGGGCATCTTAGCTTTGCCATAGTCATGGGAATGCCTCAGGAGTAAAATGGCCTGGGGTGAACTTAGGGTTTTTCCTAGAACAATTCTGAGACTTCCAGCAAATGAGAGGTCGAAACTGCCATGAAAAACCAAAACCAGCCAGGGGAATTTAGTACCAAAAGTCCTGTGAACTTTCATCAGACATTATGCACTCAAAAGTCACTGAGAGTTTTCCAGCATTCACGTAGATAAAAAGGAAGAAGAGACTGAAAATCAGAATCAGCCAAAGCACAGTAACTGGGTGAAGAATATCAGTGGGAAGCAGTCAAGTTTACACCCTGTATAAATGCCCAATTAATTCAACGTTTGCAGTACTCCTTTGTGGACATAGTCCTTGGTTTTGGTATTTTTTCATATCTGAAAATAGCCACCTTCAGTCCTTCCTGGGCTCATGAGAGACTGAAATGAGTCACCAAAGGACCAGCTGAGTCATCCAGCCAAATCTTGGAAAGCAATACAAAATTGGTCATCACATCCACAACTAAAACGTGGATGACGGCAGCACTCCTAGCAACCAACCATGCATCAGGCAGAAAGGGGTGGAGATCACAGACACTATGACCACTTACTTGAAGCCAGGCAGAAGAATGCCTTAAATGAAACTAGGACAATGTACTGACAAACATGGCTGGAAAGTGGCCAAGTGAAAAAGGACTCGGGAGTGCTGGTTGACAGCCAGCTTGAGCATTAGCCAGCATTTGCCCAGGTGGCCAAGAAGGCCAACAGAATCCAGATCAGAAATAGTAAGGGGCTAGCAGGACTAGAGAAGTCACTGTCTCTCTGTACTTGGCACTGGTGAGGCTGCACCTCAAACCCTGTGTTCAGTTCTGGGCCCCTCACTACAAGAAAGACATTGAGGGCAACAGAGCCACTGAAGGGTCTAGAGAGGAATTCCAATGAGGAACAGCTGAAGGAGCTGGGGTTGTTTAGTCTGGAGAGTAAGAGGCTCAGAGGAGACCTTATCACTCTATACAACTATCTGGAAGGAGGTTGTAGCAAGGCAGGGGCAGGTGAGCTTGGTCTCTTCTCCCAGAAAACTAGCAATAGGACAAGAGGATAAGGCCTCAAGCTGTGTCAGGGGAGGTTCAGGTTGGACACCACAAAGAATATTCTCACTGAAAGCGTGGTTAAGCATTGGAATGGGCTGCCCAGGGAGGTGGTAGAATCACCATCCCTAGAAGCATTCAAGAAACAACTGGATGTACAACTTAGTGTTGTGGTTTAGCTGACATTTTGGTGCTCATCAAAGGTTGGACTTCATGATCTTAGAGGTCTTTTCCAACCTTAATGATTTCATGTCCGCTAGTTCTGCATCTGACACAAAGCCCTTCTCCATTCAGTTTCCCCATAGCAGCTGCATTAAGAAAAAGGGATTGCCAATCTCCACTGTCCAGATCACAGGACATTTCTAGCCCATTTTCCAACCTTAATGAACCAAAGTTCTAATTCATTCAATTCCTTTAGAGTATCACCAAATCATAATGGGACTTACTTCGATATGCAATCTCCCTGGGAACCAAATAACTATGACCTTTTAAGAACACATGTCCATATTTCATTTTTATGTCTATAATTTTCAGAACAGAAGGAAGTGGGGCAATTGCTATTGGGCACAGAAAATGTATTTACCAAAGCACATTTTTTACAGTGATTACAAAAGTTTAATGAGCAAATTCAGGACAGTGGAGAACTGAGAGACCTGTCCCTAGGAGTTGGGAATGCTGTGAGCAGATGCAGTGCGAGCTCCCTTGCCCCACACTGCACTTGGACAGTGAACCACAACCTCCCATTTGGGCACTGAACAAATGATGCTCACCCTGACCAACTCCTCAGCCCGGGCAAAGCTTCTGTCAATCAGCACTCACCATCGTGCATGTTGCTGGCACCTGAATGGGCCAGAAGCGCCAAGTGAGACCTCGGTCCCAAAAACTTTAGCCTCAGGCTAAATGTATAGATTGCACATACATTTATATAGATAAAACATATATATTATATATTTATACAAATGTTTACTATGCATATATTCCAGCACCTACAAAATCAACATCCCGCAACACTAAGCTCACCTTGATCTCTCTCCTCCTTTACAGAAATCTGTCAAAAATGGAAAACAAGATGTAGTTGAGTGATCAAACCACCAGGGCACCGCAGAAAGCCCTAGTATTAACTATTTTGGAAATATTCACAAAGGAGACAAGTAAAAGGGAGATGTAGCTATGCAACAAAACAAACAGTTGGTGGGTTTCTAGGGTAAACGCCTGTTCTCCCTGTGCTGCCATGGAAAAGCAACACTGACCTGCAAGGGCTGGGTTGCACTGCACAGCTGCTGAGGGAAACCCATCTCAGCACTGCTCGCTGCCACCCTGTGAGCCTCGTGCCACAAGCTACCACCGAGCCAAGCGTGGAGGACCCCAAAGCAGCAGGGGGTTATGGGGACAGCACGTGTGGTAGATCAACAGGACAAGTCCCTCTGTGGCTCACCCAGAAAATGTGCAGGCTGGAAGCTCCCAATGACACTCCTTTCAACTGTCCCAAGCATCAGTAAATGGCACTCAGGGACTATACACGAGATGGCACCGAACAGGTTTTCATGAAACTGCTCAAAATTTCACAACTAATGATGTCATTCCTGTTTTGCCTTGCTCCTTCCTTCCAGCTCATCCCTGGGTTTCAGCAAGGCTATGACATATTCACCTCACTGCGCCTCTGCTCCCAGTCCCCTGCAACTTTACTCCTATTTTCTTTGCAAAAAAAAAAAACAAACAACCCAAACAAAAAAAAATCAGAACTGAAAGGTTCAGGTGGGCATCGGTAAAGAAAGCCTCCCAGAAGACAGAGGAAGACAGATGTCAAATAGAAGCAGGTGTAACTGGTGTAAAAAACCAGGTTTAAGTGAAATTTAAGTACAAAAGTTCAAGAGCTATTAGAGTGCCTAAAATCCATGAGGTTTTAATCCTAGAGTGCCTCAAAACTTGTTATTATCTAATCTTTTAAAGGCTCAGTGGTAGAGATCTCAAACTGCTCAAATGAAATAAGGTACTCCATGCTCTGCAGAAGCAGAAAATAAATATGAAACTGGATCCTGACAGCATTACTAGATCCCAAAATTGACCCTCCTCCTTCCAGCTCTTCCTGCTCCCAAGAACATGCTATTCCTAGAGGAGTTTTAAAAAATAAAGCCCAAGTAAGTGTTCTCATGTCCTCTCCATTTCCCAAAGCGAAGGCAAGGAGCTTGCTTGAGTGGCCCTCCCACACACATCACCCTCTGGGTCCTGGCACTTGCTAACAAGGCAGCACCAGCACCACGGGCTGCCCTGGCACTAACCACGAGCTGTGCAGCAACCACAGTGTGCAGCTCAGCACACACCAGCTACAATAAATCTGTCAGACTGTGTAAGACATGAATCATATGGACTGCCACAACAGCAACCCAGCACGTGCAGCCCTACTAAAACAAACAAACAATCCAATCCAAGGCATCCCAAAACACAGATGTAGGTAAATGGACACTCTCCTGAGGCTGCCAGTATAGTTATGCTACAGAGCTTGCCAGAAAAATATACACTCTCTTGACTTGTGAGAATTCAGAAAAGCTTCAGCATGGCTGTAGTGGGGTGCCAGGGCAAAGAAGGACTAGTACAGTCTCTTCTCACTGGGAAACTAGACCCTGACCAAGCAAATGCCTGGGTTGCCTGGGGTGCTGGAAGTGAGAGAAAACACCTGTAGCAAAGGCTACTGCCCACTGGTCACCAGGGATATGGCTGCAGAGGTTGCTCAGGGTCTTTTAGAAAACACACTTCTGAGTGCACTCAGTCAGCTGGAGGTGATGCTTCACTCAGGCTGACAGGGAAGTTACACTGGAGAAATGGCAACACCTTTTCCTGCTTAAGGTTCTCCTGTAGTCCTTGGTACAGCCATGAGACTGAAGCATAGAAATAAAGCCACAAGTGCATCTGAGGGGCATCCTCTGAGAGGATGACCACTCTGTTCATGCTTGCAGACCATCAGGACATACTGCTTCAACAACGAACCTACCACTAATAACTAAATATTGTATATATATTCTTCACTTTATTATCGTGATACTGTCAATAGGGATACAGACTATTTCACCATTCTGTTTTCCCCCCTGCTATTTAATGATATCATTGTGTCACCTCTTAAGCTGCAGTCCTTCAAACACTTGCAGACACGCTTCACCTTCTAACCAGCAAGTGTAAGGCTGTGACCCACAAGATTAATTAGGCAGACAAAAGCAAATGGGAAAGGTGTAAGGCCAGTCTGACTGCTTTTTGTGGCATATTCAGTCCAGAGACTTCAGTTTTTTCAGGTCCAAACAGTGTCTGCAGCAGAATAAAATCTTTATTTAACCGTTTCCCCTAGGGCAGCCAGCTAGACCCTCACACTACTGGTATGTGGGCCTGTGTCTGAGTTTAAGCACATGAATTGTCTTAACTGACTTCAGCAGGACAATTCATGCATTGGAAGCCCACCACATGTGTAAGTGTTAGCAGGATCAAGGCATTAGTCATCTTCCCTTGGTTTCTGAAAGGGGGTTTGTGTAGGAAAAAAAGCAAAAAAACTCCATGAAACTTGTGGATACAGTTCAGATACCTGAGTGATACATGAATCTAAATTAAACCCTTCTCCCACACTCTCCTTTTTTAAAAAGTAAGTACTTTTCTACCAGTGTGTAGTCAACTGTAGTTAACTGCTGTTAAGTGATTTCAAAAGAAATCCTGTGGAAGGTAAAATCTCCACAGGAAAGTAAAGTCTCTGGGGTGTGCCCGCCTCAGAAGCAGCACACTCTCAGTAAAACTACATTTGATTTTCTTGCAGATTTTTCTTCCCTTCTTTCTCCATGAGTGGCAATATGCATAGAAATATATGCTCTCTGCCCTCGACAGTGTCTGCTCCTGCTGCTGCTGCTGCACGTTCTCCACCTGGAGTGAAAATTCTCCGTTGTCACGGCAGCCAACAGTGATGTCACAGACTGAGTATTGTGACTTCAGCTGGAAAAGGAGCAGTGGGAGCAGATGAACTCTGAAAACAAAGATATTGTTTTGGTATAAACAGCCTTCACAGAAAAGAGGGGGGAAAAAAGAAGGAAATATACATAAACATGTGACAAATACAGTTTTCTCAAAGAAGTATAAATAAATACATGTGATAAAAGTTTTCTCCAGGCAAATATCTCAAAGGTCCAATTAAGGACTGAAAGGCTTGTCATTTTGTTTCTGTTCTGCTAAGAAATGGGACTCTTTTAGTTTTTGAAGCAAACATTTTCTACTGTTTTTTTTTTTAAAACTTTGTTTTAAGATCTTCACATCTGGTCATTGTCCTAGAATAAGCAAACAGCATTGTGGCATAAAGAAACAGGTCTCGCTAAATAATGTACAGTGTGTTTCCAAATGTTTCATAGATCCACAAGCAACTGGCAAATACTGTCAGCATTCCTGTGTGAAGGTGATTATTTTTCATGTAAGTCATGTATTAATGCAATTTTATAAAAACCTTAACCCCAATCAATCACATCACCTTCCACCTTTATAACCCATGGGTTTCAGTGTAATTACACCTGGGAGCAGGAATAAATTAAAACAAGTACTCATGTTGCCTTGTACTTTTTTTTTTGAAAGAAAACTGATCTCATCCACACTGGCTTATGTGCTTTGTCTAACTCAGAACCAGGACAGCTGGCAGGCAAAGAGGTTTTCATGAGGTCAGAAATTAAAATAAGGTCTCTTTCAGAGGTCAGGAATGGAGTAACACATCCTATGATCTAGCATGTACCAGATCTTCAGAGGGGGACTTTATCTTCACTACATCACCTTCTGCCTCCCAGGACATCTTCACACTGTGGCACCCCAGGAGCTCTGCCAGAGCAGAGTAGGAGGAAGGATACAGGCACTTGGTGGGTGAGACACTTTCCACCCCTTAGCAAGGGTTATTTAAAAAGCACCACATCACAATAGTCAACACACAGCAGTTTGGATGTGAAACACCAGAGGTCTGGGCAACAGACCGATACATCGCAGAGGACACCAGTGCCCTTTGCTGCACACTGTCCTTCAGACGAGACAGGCCACTCCCATGGTAATAGCCCCTTTCCTCCAAAATCCCTGCTCCAGAAAAGCTTTGCTAGGGTTATGGGAGATGGGGCGCTGGTGGTGATCTACACCAACCATAGGTATAACCTGGAGGTGACCAGACACCCATCAGGGTTTGTCCTGTGTGCAGACACACACTGCATAAAACAAGACCAAAAGACTATGGACTCCCTTGTTCCTTCCTCACTGGCTCCTCAGCTGAAGCAGGACCACTTGCTCCACCCCAGTTACTTCCCCAGGGCTGAGAGATCTCAGCTCAGTCACACACAGAAAACTGCCAGCTGAAAGGCATGCTCCTTTTGGAGAAATCAACAGCTCAGAATGTGAAAGGCATTTGCTATTAAAAGAAACAGAAAGAAAGCGAGAGAGAGAGAGAAAGAGGGAGAGGAAGGAAGGAGGGAGGGAGAGGAAGGAA
>VXAU01003796.1:415065-439311 GCA_013399695.1 Formicarius rufipectus
GAAGGAAGGGAAGGAAGGGAAGGAAGGGAAGGAAGGGAAGGAAGGGAAGGACTATAGTTACTTGCTAAAACACAATTGCCTAATGCTTGAACAACTGTAATAACCAGCCAGTGTTGGCAGACTGATGTTTGTCTTGACATATCTTTCTGAAAATTCACATGCAGAAGTGGAAATACTGGTAGGACTTCAGTTATCAGCTTCTCAGGGGACACCACAAATAATAAGCCGTTCCCTCAAAAAAGGACCCTAATGGCATCCTAGCTCTACAAAAAATTATGCTTGAATATTTTTTCTGAAATACAAACTTGCCATACACAGTCAAAATTAAGAAGAAATATAGGGCATTCTTAAGAGAAACTCCGTGGGGAAATGCAACTGTGAAATAGCCAAACATCAATTATGAAAACCACATCAAGAAGGGGCTCTTGTGCACGGGCTTTAGGGTTTAGGGATTTTAAGAAAATGTGCATCCTAGTTTGACTCACAATGTATTCACAAAATGAGCAACTTTCCTCAACTTATACAGCTCAGTGAGTATGTAACCCTTTAAAGTCACTGTATCTATGCAACTTTCTTGCATCTGGGAGCCCTCGGCTCATTGCAATCTTCACTCTCCACTCCCACCTCCCTCGCAGCATTGGAGTGACAGGCTTACTCCCATGCTAAGTTAGTGCAGAAGAAACAGCTGATACAACTGTGACATGGGCAGACTTCTGCTGACGTGCGCACCCCAGCCACCCTGCAGCTTGCTCACCAGCGGCATTATCACGATTTCTACTGCAAACCTTCAACCAGAGCCCACTCCTCCTCTGCTACTGCCCACATAAAACCCTGAACAGGCTGTGGGCAGCACCACTTCCTTCTACCTGAGGGTAGGACACATACGGGAGGAAAGCAAAATGTAAGAAAGTGAACAAAAGCAGAGGGATTTGGGGATGATTCTCCCTGTGACTCAGGGCTAGGTCATTTTCCCAAGCTTCAAGATGATGTCTCATTAATGTATGATTTGGGATTTCCACAGGGCAGGATTCAGGAGAGGGAGTAACTAAAGCTGTGAGTACCCAGGGTAAAACCAGGAAACGCCTTCCCACAAGACCCACAGAAAAAGCAATGGCATGATCTTGTTTCTCCCTAAAATAACTTGCAAGTCTGTTGGTTTGTGGCATTGCTGTTTAATGGTACAGAACATTATTATAGGAAAACAGTATAAACTGAACAGTTGTCATAAAGGAAAAAATGACATCTTGGTTCATTTGCTTTTTCCTCCATCCCTACTATTCTCTCTCAAGGGTCACACATGCTCCTAACATGGAATGCCTGGCTTCAAGGCTTCATCAAGAATTTTCCTCCTGATGACCAATGGCACCAGACATTTCCCTGTCTCTTCTTCCAGGAGCATGACTGTTTATTATTCCTTGTGCCCACTCTGCATGACCAAACAACTACACAGAACACACAAAAGGTGAAAGCAAGACTATTTTAAGCTGCAAAGCAAGAATGCAAGGCTTAGGAAACCTGTTTTATGGTTGCCTGTGAAACCTTCGACCCTCTTTCTTGCCTGTGTACCATGGCAGAGCTGTTAATCACATAATCACAGGCTATTTTTCTACAGGACCTCAGCCTCACCCAGTACAGCAGGACAGACGGTGAGCACCCAGTCACCATTTCATCTTCTTGCACTGTTGTAGGTGTGGCCTCCAGCCTTGTTTACCACGTACCTGCCACACTCTGCTCTGCAGACAGAATTAGCAATTTACACATGGCCTTTCCTACAGTACTCATCATTAGAGTAACTGAATGTTTCAAAAACATAAAGGAATGTATTTTCACAATGTCCTCATAAAGAAAGACACTGTGCTAGTCCTATGTCATGGGCAGGGAACCAAAGCACAGAGAGATTAATGTGGAAAGCTTCCACCAATTTTAAATGCCTAATTGAAACTCTTAGGTACAAATCCTTCAGAGATGTGCTTCGCCTGTTGACAACCATTTTTTTAAGCCAAGTTTGGGCTGGTGCTCTTCAACAGAGAAGTGGTACCCCTGCCATATATACCATTCAAATTTTACTGGGTTGTTAAAGTGGAGGTTTGGGTTTTTTTATTTCTTTCTACATTCATTACACTTAATACACATCAAAAAATTCAAGAGAGGTATAAAAGAGTTGTTTTCTAAATATACATTCTGAGACAGGTAGTTGGGATGGAAAATTTCTGCCCAGACAGTTTAAGTTTAGTGAAGTTGTGAACAACTGAAAATTAAGGTCTTAAAGCAGGGAAGCTCTTGGATAGTCTCAACAGAAGGTCATGGCCGTAACATACACTTTTCTCAGTTGCTGAAGAAATTACATAGATCAGATGTTACATTAACAGAATCAAGTCAAACTGAAATGCAAACTGTAACTAAAGCTTTATTTCTTATCCAGACTCTGTTCAGATAAACAACAGCAATTTATTTTTAACCTTAATGCACAACAAAGTCTTGTTACTCAATTCCAAATAGCAACTTGTGCTTAGAGCATAAGCCCCACCTTTCCTCCTGTTTTCTCGGAAAGAGAAAGCGAATGTCAGGCACTGTAGGCAGCCCTGGTCATAAGCTGGATATAGGACAGGCAGATGGACACAGTGCTCAGAGTTAGTGAATCTTACATTGGTATAAACTGATCCTTCCCCTGATTATTTGCAGGGAGATTCACAAATTCCTGGAAAAAAACACCCCAAAAAAGCCCATCTGAAAATTTCAGGGGTTGATTTATCTGTGCTAACACCAGGAAAGAAAGACAGACAGACAAAAAGACAGACGGTAGGGGGGCGTGAATAATTCAACCAACTGCTGGTGCCAGCCCTCCTCAGAGCAATAAAGTAATTTTAGAGACACTTTTGTAGGAGCATAAAATCCAAGCTTGCAACTGTTCACCAAGTGTGTGCAAGGACTCGGGACAGACAGACACACATGCACACACACACACACAACAGCAGACACTGGGAGACAATGTGGGACCTGGCAGAACTGCTTTCTCCATCACCTTGGGAACATTCAAGGACAATCCTGGGATAACTCCCGACAATTCCTCTTTGCCATCCAAGCTGTATTACTGGCAAATCATGTTATAACACCCACATCCACAGAGAGAGCAACACAGACCCAGTTTCTCTGTCCTGCACTGAAAACTCTCACTGTATATCCCTGCTTTTCAGCTAGTGATGTCTCCTGACTGCACTAACATTGACTAATTTAGTATTTTTAATTACAGAGGGATTTACAGCACTGCACTACAGTGCTTTCTTTTATTATACCCACTGTTTCTGCTGAATCTGGGTACATTCTACATACAAAGTTGCACATTAGACAAATTACACTGCACATTAAATAAATCTCTCTCTAGAAACAGGATTAGATGGAGAGGCAAATCTTCCTCATTCCTAGTGCATAAATTAATATCTATAAAATCAATATGAAGTAAGAGCTCCACATCAATTAATGAAAAAAAAAATAGTTTAAACGCATTCCACAATGAAACAAATTTATATAGGAGATGCATTCCTTTTCTGCTATTTTGCTTAATAAATAAAACAGCTGGTCTGAAGAATCAGGTCAATCGGTGCCTGGAAAAAGCCCCATTAAAGCTGCTATATAACCTAGTTTCTCAAGCTGTGTGAGGCATCCTAGCATTGGAGAGGCAGAAGTCCATGCAGAAGACAGTCCGGATGGCTCAGCTTTTAGCCCTTCAGCATCATGGAGGATACTTATCACAGAAGACAGCAGTAAGTGAGGCATCTCACAAAGACCTAAGGAGATATGCTCTGAAAGAACACAACAAAGAAAACACAATGCATCCAGACCTATACTTAAAATAAGCCTAGTAATCCTGGGCAACCAAGTTGAGGTCATCCAACATAAGGAGATGGTAAAGGACCAGATTTTCACATATGCTCAGATCCCCTCAAAGCTAGCCTAGCCCTGCTGCCACAGTGGGTGACAACACCTCTTCTCACGGCACTCCATGGCTACATGGTTCCATCTCTACCTTGTCATGTGGGAGGGTGAATCTGGAAGTGCCCAAAACCACAGGTGTGTTGCATGGGTGCAAAGTCTACTCCAGTGCAGGCAGAAACCCCCCAGCATCAGCCCTTCTCCTCCTGAACAGCACACAGATGTTGTCATGATGCCCAGGCCCTGGTCACCTCAGAAAATTTAGCCCTTCCTATCTTCAATAGATTTGAAAATGTTTTGCAAAAGGGTATCACAATCCACATTCTACAGAGAGCCAGCAGACACTGAAGTGACTTGCTCAAGCGTAAAGAGCAAGGCAACCATGGAACTGGGAAATGAAACCTCCTGGGCCACAACCCTAGGTTTTAGCTTCTTAAATAAGGATTCTCTTTCCTCATTAAAAAACTGAAAACGGGAACAGGGGGAGAAATATCTGTAGAAAGAATGAACTTCGCCCTCAGAGGGCTAATGACCTGATATACTTTTTTTTTTTTTTTCCTTCTCACCTCCACTTCCCCTGATAAAGTTACAGTAACTTCACGGACTATGCTCCTTTACTGGTCTATTTTACCTAGCCTGTCAGCTCCACAGCCTTTTCCCAACCATCTGAAGTCAGAGACCATCCTTCCCAGAGAAGAGATTACTTTCTCACTTTCAGGGTCTCTGGACACCCTTGCAATGTCCTGGACTTAGACTACTCTGCTTTCTGCGCTGCACTGAGGGATTCCAAAGTCCTATCCACTGGTCTCAGACTGCAGTACGTGGCAGCCCAAAAGGGTACCCTGGAGGTAAAACCTGGTTGTTCTCTATTAATTTTTCATTTCAAGAATGGCTCCAGGGAAAGGAGGGAGATATAGGTCAGAGACTTTGGGGGCTGATTAGTAACTCTGTACCTCTTCCTTCCTTTTTTTTCCCCTCACTTTTTTTTACTCTTCCAAATTCAGAAACAGAGGGTTTTCCCTCTGTATTTCTCATTTACTTCTTGAACATCATCTGCATTAGTCAGCAAACTCCTGCTATTTCCTCCACAAGCCCCTGACACTTGCACAGTGACTAACCCACTCTCCACATACATTTTGGCTCCAATAGTTGCATCTGTTTTATTTTTTCCCCAAGAAAAATGGGTCTCTGTGTTGTACATGTGCAGTTTTCCTTGTGGTCACAGCCACATAAGCTCCCACTGCCACGGGGCTGCAAACACGATTTTTTACACACAGCCTAAAAAAAGAGCCATGAGGCAAATAGCAGGACCTGCTTCCATGTCACTTCTTTAACTCAGCATCACAGTAGTGGTGTCCCTCAAACTGGAAAGTGGTAAGCTACTGCCCCAAACACAGACATGTGGAGAACACAGTGGAGAAAGCCTGAAGCCACCTGGCTTCTCTTTGCAGCCCTGCCAATAACCTGGTTTGTTGGGTCACATTGCCTTCAAGTGTCTGCACTAGCCTTTCCTTCCCAGGACCAAGAGTCTGCCCTCACCATGGCATCTGCACCCTGACATGATGTGCAGAAGGCCTCAACTGGGCTTCTGAGCCACAAACACTGAGTGAGTGAAAGGATAGCTCCTCGTCACTCAAAGCTGCTTCATGAGAGCAGAAAGAAGGCTCCTCCTGGCCAGGTGGCCTTTCAGAAGATGCCCACTCACAGGCACATGCACAGAAGACCTCACATGGCACTCACACTTGCATAGGCATAGCCACAGACCTGCCCACACCGTGCTCTTGGCAGAGACAGCAAGTTTGTTGCGCTCACCTTTCCAGGGTGATGCCACGGGCACACAGACCATTCTCCCACCTCCAACATGCAAAGAGGATGTCTTGTCCCTAAGGGAAGGCCATGCCCTCAGGTAGCAGGTGTTACCTGCTGCCACTCACAATGGGGACAACCCATATCCAGAGCAGAGTGTGTCAATGAAGATCAGTAGGAGGGCTGGTCAACTTGGTATTGGAGAAGTTTATTCCCCATTTAACCTTGACACCCCTACCCTGGCACCAACCCCACTCCCACTGCCATTACCTCCATCCCCTTTGTAGGAGAGCCTTCTCCATCACCGTGTAGGGACGCATGAAAATAAACCACCGGCTCCAGTGCCACACTCCCTCCTGGCAGATCTGCTTCTCTCTTCTTAACTGTTTCCAAGTGCCTGGCTGTTTTATAATCCCCACTAAGCATTCCCTTAACTCCTTCCTCACTGAGTTCTTTCACTCTTCCTTGTCTGCTCTCCCCTAAAAGACAGGAAAAATCAAGGCGAGGTAGGGGGTACAGAAAGCAAAGGAGGGGGCTTGAATCAAAGAAGGAACATCTGAATCAACCTGCACATATAACAGAACAAGCAAATTAGTCATTTCCCCAGCCTTGTCTTACACAGACAAACTGACTCTTCTATTAAAATTATTTTTTCCCCTCCATGGACATTTGTGTACCTTAGAAGCTTACTTCTTTGCTAATCTCCTCCTGCTTTTTCATACCACGAGGTCATATGCTTCTGCTGGTAGCACAATTTTAAATCACACAGCAGCCTGCCTTTTGAGGCCTGAACCGAAATTGCTCTCTTCGATCACAAGTAAATCTGAGTTGATGGCTTCATGCCAGGTGTCACCATCACTCCATTTATGCATATTGCAAAAATTCAAGAAAAATCAAGTGCAGGTATTGCTTTCCAGTGGAAAGGACCTTGTCTATCACTGCAAGGGTTGTGAGAGGACAGTGTGGAGAAGCTCGGCCAGAGGAACACATCCTTCCTGTGTCCAAGACGTGGGACACCGTGATTGCCATAAAGTGAGTTGTCAACAGCCACACATGCTATTGGTGCTAAAGGTTGTGCACTGAACATGTATTTGCATGCATGTCAGTGAGTGCACGTGGCGGGAGAGGGTGTTACTTGGCCTGAGACATTTCAGAAGACCCACAGGTCAGAGCTATACCTGGATAACCACAATGTGCTGCAGGTCACTGTGTACCGAGGTGTGCCGGCAGGACAGCGTGGGGTGGGTCGGGTACAGTGACCCAGCAGGCATGATTACATGTAAAGGAACGTCACAGAATGCTCTGGTGTGTAAGCTGCTCCTGTGAGAGGATGAATAAGGAACACGGGAGAAAACAGCATTGGCTTTCATATGTCCCCTCTCAGGTGGGAACATGACACCTGCATCTGGCTGCTGCTCTTTCCTCAAAGCCTATGGCTGCTTCTTCCAGCATCTTGAGGTTACCCCTGACAGTTTCCACTCAAAAGTTTGCCAAGGTATCTTTTTCCCTGACAAAATGAGTTATGCTGTCACACAAGGCTGGCCCGCAGGGCTTTTAAAAATGGTTCTGCTGATGTTCAAAGGGAGCAGCTTGCTGTGCAGAGGAGTAGTAGAGTTAATAGCAGTAGAATCAGCACAAACTCTAACCCTGCCATCTGCCTTCAGCTCAGCCAGGCCTTCTGCTGAGCAGCCAACATGGGCCAGGGCCACCAGAGTGAGCAGCAACTCAATGAAATGAAAGACTGACTGGGTTAGTTGATTAAGATTAAGAGCACAGGAATCCTGTATAGCACTGGTACTGACTCAGTTCAGGGATTTCATGGGGATATTTAAGCCCAGTTTTCCAAAGAAGTCTTTTATTTTGTGCAGGTGGGTGTCTGTGTGCCAGCTTAAGCCCAATGAACTGATGATCCCAGAAAGAGGGGTCACCTCTGAAACTGCTATGCTTTCTTCCTCACTAGTTCCCACTAGAAAGCAGGGATAAATAACACTTAACTACCTCATTTCCCTGTAATGTTGAAGTCCTTCACATTTATAGAGCTCTGGAGGAAACAGGAAATTCCACTGGAATGGACAGGGATGTCCCTCACCAAGTACAGGTTGCAGATTTGTCTTGTTTGTATTCTGAACTCCTTTGAAGCGCCGGGCACTGCCAGCAGATCCCAGCAGAGGCTGCTCAGCTCTGCTCCTGCACATCCAGACTGACAGCTGCCTCACGAGTTCTCCCTCTTTTTATAATAATAATAGAAGAGTCTCTTAAGGCTTGTGGATGACCTCAAAGTATCAAAATGCCAACCCAGTACCAAAGTTTGATCCTGCCAGTGCAACCATGAAGAGCAGGGCTTTGTCCCCTTGTGGAATGGTAAGGGCAAAACAGCTCTGTAGACCCAAACCAGAATGCTGAGATCCCCTCTGACGTCTTATCATTCTGTGGTATCATCCTACAGCACCTTAAAGGACTGCTGCAGCTGATCTCCAAACCCAGGAGGAGAAAGGGGAAAGAAACAGCAGAAGATTGCTGATCTGGAAGGGGGATGGGGGAGCTGGGATGAGCAAGGGCACAACCTGCCTTCTCTGAGAGTAAAAAGTATGAGAGGCCCCTCCTTTCACAGATGGAGGAAGGAAAAAAGCAAGATGAGCGAAAAGCCTGGACTTAATCATGAAAAACAATAGCTCATCATTTATTTTCATATCCCCTTGCTAATGCTGGCATAAAGCTAACAGTGGAATTCTTATGGCATGCATGTCATGCTTGCAAATACCAAGTGAATTACTTCTCAGCTAGGCTATGGGCGATGGCACTGAGCAGCACATTCGTTACAAGTGATTGGATGATGAACAACAGTTCCCAAATTCCTCCTTCACAATGCCACTTGCATTAGTTGTAATTTAATGAGTGAGAGAGAGAAAGTTTTGGCTCAAACCACAGAAATAATACTGCCTGCTGTTGCTTCCCACTGGGTCTTGTATTAACTCACACCGCCTCCACCTCCTACTCCTCTACCTCCTCCCTTTTCACACCTATCCTCAGGTGCTAAAAGTGGTGTCACAAAACCCATCAGTATGGCAAGGGAGCATGCAGGAAGCCCCCAAGCACATATATTCCTTCTGGCTAAAAGGTAGGAGAGAACACAAACCTCTCCCTCTCCTCTGCCAACAATAATCGAAGGGCTGGGAAGGGTTCTTCCAGCAGCCAGTCTCTGTGTGGACAAGCCTTCAACTCTTCTTTGGCTCCTTTCTCCTAGAAAGCCAGTGCAGGTCAAAGACACTGAACTGGCAGTTCTGGAAACAGAGCACCACGCACGCATTGCATGACCCGTGTGGGTGCAGAGTTCCCACCACACACCCTTTCCAGCATGATCCTCCTGCCTGCCTGGAGGGAGGCACAGCAGGGTAGCCCAGCCTCATCCCTGCCTTGCAGGCTTGTCATAGCTGGTTTGTTGCTCTTTTTAACAATTTTGAGATCTGGTAAGCAGCCAGATGTGAATGTGAACAAAACCTTTGCAATGGATAAGGCCTTCAGCAATAAAAATGTGCCATCACTGGTGACCCCCAGCAAACCTGGGAATCACTGCCACGCTGCGTCCTCATGAGATCTTGGGCAGATCTTGCCACATCTCCAGAACACAAATCAAGTCCTTCTTCATTGCTCCATGGACCCTGACACAAAAGGGATGGCCACTTCAGAGCAGCAGGGGCATCTTGCAGGTTTCTGCCCTGGAAAGAGCCTAACTGGCCAGCACTGCCTCCCACTCCTGGAGCAACCTTGCCACAGAGGCCATACCCCTTCACATGACAGGACATTTAACCACTAGATGACCCTGAACACAAGGTTCACATCTGAAGCATAACCCACTGTGTGAGGTCTCATGTGCTGGGTCAGAAGAAAGCTGAGAGGTCTGATCTGAGCAGCAGATCTACAAGTATGAGACTGCAAAAATCATTACCAATCTCCTGGTGTATCCAGTCTCTTCAGTGTTCCCCACTGACAACACAAAAATGACAACCATCCACAGATTTCTACCCTGTGGAGCATCCAGAATACTCCTCATCCCTTCTGTGCCAAGTGTAATTTAAAAGCCCCCCACCCACATTTTGTGGTGTTTGGAAAAAACAAATCCAAACAAAATTTACATGTTTCTGAAACGAAGGCGTAAGTAGCGGAAGGGAAAATGCCCTTAGGATTGGAACCAAATGCGTTTGTGCAAATGAGACTGAGATTTACTGTTACCTTCCAGCCTTCAGCATGTGCTACAATCTTAGCTTTGACTTAAAAACAATCTGTTTTTCTTGTAGAGGTTGACAAACCCCAGCGATACTTTCTCTGGTGTACTGGCAAAGTCCTATGGCCCTGACTGGGGGAGGAAGGTGGGCAGGATGCCACAGGATGCTTCCAGGGACATCTGTAGCCACAAGTCTGTATGGGCACACAGATGCACGTATGTGCTTCCCAGCAATACAACAGGCATGATGCTGGGGGCCATCTTCTTCAGAAGCTATTTGAATGCAGATATGCCCCTTGTCAAAATCCCCTCCCAAGCCCAGGTGTAGCACCGCATGCTCCATGGCCTTCCTAAAACTATGGCTGTGCTTTGAGCAGTGACAGAGCTCCAAAATAAGTGAAGACGTCTCATGCTGAAGTGGCCCTAAGTGAATGCAACAACAGTCGTTAAAAATAAATAAACAAGGATCACAAATGCAAAGAAAAAGGAAGAAATGGTGAGTCTCACCCTGCTGTGACTACCTGTGTGCCAGGCAGCTCACCCACTCCAGCAGTGTGGGGAGCCAGGCATCCCTCCAAGGGGCATCAGATGAAAGGAGTCCCCGAGCAAGCAGCAGGTGTGGGTAGAAGGGGACACAAAGCATGAGAAGGAAGGGGGGGACTCCTGTGACAGAGGGCCACCACAGTAGCTACGTGGCCTTTAGGAGCCTGGCACAGGGGTGCTGTAATCTGCTACCAGCCACTGACTGAGCCTGAAGCCTTCCAAGATAAGCAATGACCAGGCTGGGGAAATGGAAAGCAGTTATTTGGGCAGAACTACAAGGATGACCATAGCTAGATGTATGGAGACCAGCTGGACTGCCAGAATGGACCTGTTACTGCAACAACTTCTTTAGGCACACAGTGCAAACCACAGAGGTCAGAACTGCTGGCCACAATCAGTCACATTTACAGTTTAAAACTTGGCAAAAGCCAATGTTTCTGTTGGAACCAAGAAGTTCAGCTGAAGGTTCCTGGCCCTGCTGGGAATGCTGAGGCTGCCCTGCCCTTTGGTTCCCCTCATGGCAAGCTGTCACAGCTCAGGAAGGGTGAAGCTCAGCCACAGCACTCAGTGTCACACTTCAGCTCCCTTTAAGCCTTCAAATTAGGGCTTACACGGGGCTTAAGTGCAGCCTGTCCCAACACAGGGTTGGATGTCACAGCTCTGGTGTGCTGCTGGGTTGCCATCTCCAGCTGAAAAGGGGATGAGTGTTCTGTAGGCTGGCTCGCAGGCAGCCCAGTGGGCAGCCCATTTGCCCAGACACCCCAAGCAGGGGATAGGGAACATCTGCTCCCCACAGCCGTCCCCACATCCCTGGAGGACAAGGCAGGAGGGTTGAGATCATCAAGAGAGGCTTTTGCTTCCCTTGCTTCAGTTAGCCAAATAACTCCCCAATATTCACCTTTTCAGCAGGCATTTCATGGCAGCCACGGAGTGTTTTACTTATGCAACCATGCCTGTGCTCTTCCTCCTCCACATGCCTGCCAGGCCCCCACAGCTCACCCTGAGCCCCAGAATGACCACAGAGCCCCCACACTTGCCAGCCCATGTGTTGGGACATCTGACACGCAGCACTCAGTTCCCACAAGAAGTCCACACGTTCTTGATACCATGGCGCTCTATGTCCTCAGTCAGGAACACCTCAGGTGGGCCGGTCACCTTCAGCCAAGCACAACTGAACATGACAGGCCTGGGCTGGGGAGGGGGTGGCAGAGAGGAATAGGCTGCCAGGAACAGGACAAAGGACACAAAATACCCAAAAAGCCCTATCTCTTTCACATACTGTGCAAAAACAAGAAGATGAGGATAGGAGTACCAACCACAATGAAACCTAAACAAAAAACTATGACCTGCAATTTGCTCCAGTGATGCAACTGTGGCTTGGAAACACGTTTCCTAGCTCATGATAGTGCTGCCAAAAGCATCTGCATTATTGTGGCCTGTAGCAAAAGCATCAGGCATCTCCATCTGAAATCATGCCCTCTCCTACTACTCACTCACATCCCATCTTCTTTTTCCCTCCCACTTTATTTTCTACAGGCAGTGGCTTTCTGGCAGGAGTCTCAGTGCCTGTTTGTGACAGGGCATGGCAAAGGAAAGCAGACATCTCCTTGTAAAGCATCCTCTTCCTGAAACCCCTTCAACCCTTCCTGGCTGAGAGGAAATGCAAGTATTGATAATGACTCAAGTGGTCCTCTGGGAAACGGCAAAGATTTTGG
Organism: Formicarius rufipectus; assembly: GCA_013399695.1. NCBI lineage: Eukaryota > Metazoa > Chordata > Aves > Passeriformes > Formicariidae > Formicarius > Formicarius rufipectus. Next base: position 427,282 of record VXAU01003796.1, read on the forward strand.
AGGAACATGAAATAACTTTTAAGCCAAACCCAGTCCTAAAGAGAGGAACTCCACACTCTGTAGCTTGAGTTTGCATAGAAAGAATAATACAAGGGTTCAGAGAAAGAACACAACCAGGGTTCAGATGCCGACTGGCAAGAATACAAGAAAAGATACAGCTACTTTATTGAGGTTGTCTCACCTACATTAGATACATTGTGAGTGATATGTTAAACATCTAAAGGGATACATGTATACTGCAGTTGCACACAGGCACCAGTTACTTCACATGACTAAGTCAAGACCAAAATAACTGAGGCTACAGAGGACAGGCATCAGACACATTAGCAGAGCTGAGGAGATATCCAAGAACTGTCCAGTCAGGTCACCAAAACCTAGCACTGGGAGAAGACGCATAAAAGATGCCTGCCATGCAGCTGTTCAGTATCAGGATGGAGTCGAGCTAGTGGATGTAGATTACAGATCACTCTGTCAAAACATCTTGGATGATATTTTTCTCAAGCCTGGATTTTTAGTAACCCTTTTGTTCAGCCTGAAAAGTGACACTGCTTCAAAACATCTCCTCCTGCCTTTTACAGGCAGAGTGGCAGTGTCCCCTCCTGAACGCACTGTGATTTACAGTCTTCCACACTCACACTGGCAACACAATCCTTATGCAGAGACTGCAGACAGCACTCCTGCCAACAGATACGCTGCCACAGCATCACTCCACAGAAACACCCTGCATTCACCTTGCTTATATTTCCTCCTGTACAAGCTAAGACAGCTCACAAACAGACGCAAAGACTAATTTATATTTATAATAAATCTCCCTTCTTCATTCCCTGCAGTGGAAAAGTGTCCTGGCACAAATCCAATTTGTTGAGAGAGCAGTGCAATAGTTCTAACAAGAATCAGGCCCATGCTGTCTTCTGTAGATAAAGGGGATGAAATCACACAACACATGTGCACACTCTTACACATGCCTGCAAGCACGGAAAGAGTTCCACATATACACACATATACTCTTCCACCTGTATTCTCACATGCACTGTTCAACAACATCTGCTGTCCCTTCTGACTCCCACGTGCTTTCAGGCAGCACGGGGCTTTCGGAAGGTGCACTTTCAGTACCCAGGTGCTCACAGCCACAGATAAGTGATAAGAAAATGACACTGCAATGTCACCATCAGTGGGTTATGTCTGGGTCTCACGTGTCCTTGTCAGGTGGTGCAGCTATGGTAAACTGGGGTTTGCAACCTGTTTCTTATCTCCACCTGCTATATACACATATATTCTGATGATGAGACAATGCAGAGGGGAAGCTTGAGGGGAAGGCACATTTCTGGTGATGCCAGTGATAGAGATGAAGCAATTTGTAATTGTACTCAAGACTAAATGTGATCCCCACTTGCTTTGCAGGCACATGCCTTGGGCGAGTTACGAGGTCTTGGGTTTCTCCATGCTGTTCACAAACTAGCTGTAGCCAAGAATCGTCCTTTTGTTTCAAACTCGCTTCAGAGTAAAGGTTGTGATCTCTCTCCCTGCCGCAGCAGACCTTGTTCCAGCTTCTTTAGCCTCCATCACTCTGAGACCTGATCATGGAAGCATTTTCCTGCAGGACAATGCCGTCAGTTCACTCTGAAACTGGGGCTCGCATGCCATGCAGGGGAAGCACACCCAACCAGCCCTCTGTGGTCTCTACTAGCTCCCAATAAGCTATCATAAGGCGATCTAGCTATCCATTCCTGTCAATGTGTTGTGCACACACATATCTTCTGTACAACTTTAACTCCTGATGGCATTGCACAGTTTGAGTGACCCATGTGATTCCTCCTATCTGCCAATTCCTCTTCACTCTGGCAGCACTAAGCCCACCAAGCCCACGAGCAGCCTGCTCAGATACTAGAAGGCTACTGTGCACTGACATAGTGGGAGCTGGAGGACAGGCATCACCTAATCCCAGCGCTGCTCCACCTCTCACACAAGGTTCATCATGCAGCTCGGTCGCTGAACTCCTGCAATGGAAAGAGCCTCCTTACATACTCCCCTAGCCAATTGTACCGCTAAAGGGAGCTGACACACTACCTATTACTGCTGTGCTCAGATCCCTCCCCTGCATTCTCCCTTGGGGGCACTACAGTGCCTCACCATGGGATCAAAACTGTTTGTCAAAGTTAAGGTGCTCAAGCGCATCATCAGAGATTTCCAAGTTAAGAGATAACCCTACTCCAGTATTTTAAAGACAGCAAAAGCTATTTAACTCTCCAGAAATTCTGTCACACAAGAGGAAGATTAAAGGTTGCACACACACAGAGCTATGAGGATATCCAAAAGGGTTTTCTTGAAATTTTTTCTCCAGCTTTTGAAGTCAAACACCTAAATAAGAAAGCAGCACTGATGGCCAGAAATTTCTACTACTTGGAGGCAAAACAGAGACCTGCTGAAAACCTTCACCAAACTATTTGGAATTTGTCAACACTAAATGCTGTTTAGGAGAAAATAAAATTCTATGCGTTTTAGCTGGATATTCTTAACCTCCAGCCTACTGCTTTAAGCAAACAGAAAATCTTCCTACCACTGTAAGCATGGGACAATATGGACACTTACTCTTCTGCAATCCTGCTGCTGCCAGAGGGACAGCCTGAAGCCATGGTAGAACCATGCAATGGTCACAAAGCAGGCCCCCGACCCACTGCGGGCGTCGTTCTTTCAGAAACACCACTGTGAAAAGCTAACACTGGGATGAAGGTCAGACCACCTCCTCTATGAACACTCTCTGGGCAGGCTGGAGCAGTCTAGGGATCACAGTCCCTCCAATATCCATGTGGGTACCTCTCCCTCTTCTCTCCATGCCATCTCTGGCTGTTTTGAGGACCTGTTGCATCCTTTCTCAAGTACATGTTGCCTGTTCTCTGGGGTAATGCCATGCTGCATTTGTCCATCTTCTGGAAAATCTGCAGCACAGAGATCCTTGACTTGGGATACCAGCTGCTAGTGGCTATAAATAATTTGTAATTAAAATAAAAGCAAAGCTGTACCAGGAGATTGTTGTGCCTCCAAGTTTTCTCCAGACTACTCTCAGGAGACAGGAGAGCTACCAAAGATAAAAAAAAAAACCCAAATCTCAGTCTACTAGGTTTACACAGAGACCATAAAAAATATGTGTCTGTATTGTTCTGACCTCCAGATCTTTTTTTTCCTTCACATTTTCCTAACCTTTAAAAGGCATGCAAGATAAACAGAGGAGAAGCTAGGCAGACAACATCCTCGGAAGACATGGGGGAATATAATCAAGCCCTCAGATACACACACACAAACACCATAATTTATCTCTTCCTCCTCCTGTTTGATATTATCCTCTGTTCTAGTATCATAATCTGTTGCTATGGAAACAGCTATGATGTCACTACAAGAGGTTTATGGATGCCTTGAACAGGAAGGAAAGGTACATGATGATGGGAGAGAAAAAAAAACCACCTACAGACAGCTGCTAAGCAGGAGACATTCCAGGAACAGCAAGTGTTAACAGGGAAAAGTTAAATACATCAACAGTGCTGGAGTTGTTGCAGACAAGAGCAGAATATAAACCACACTTTAAAAATAAAGAATACTTACAAATTTTGCCTACAAGTAAAAATATTCCAGGAAAGCTAAAGGACCTTCCTGAAAAAAAAAACAAACTTTCTTTGAAATGTTCTGCAAGTTATCTGGGATTGGATATTCTCTGAGTCTTGCTGCTGGAGTCCAAGCCTTCATCAAGCCCTCCATCATCTGCCATAACATGCCCTGCAGAAGTGTACCACCCCACCAATGCAGCTAACAGTTAGGGAGCTTGCTGGCTATCCACCATCCTGTATGCCTTTACAACTAGAAAAAAAACTCATGTCTTCAAGCGAAAGCAAATAGAACCATAGAATCACTTAGGTTGAAAATGATCGCTAAGATCAGTGAGTCCAACCATTAACCAAACACTGCCAAGTGCACAACTAACCATGCCCCTTAGCAACCCATCTATCTATACGACTTCTAAATACCTCCAGAGATGGTGACTCCACTACTTCCCTGGGCAGCCTGTTCCAGTACTTGACAACACTTTCCACACGGAAATTTTTCATAATATCCAATCTATACCTCTCCTGGTGCAACTTGAGGCCACTTCCTTTTGCCCTGTTGCTTGTTAGCTGTGAAAAGAGACTGACCTTCACCACACTACAACCTCCTTTCAGGAGAAATAAGGTCCCCCCCCCCGGTCTCCTTTTTTCCAAGCTAAACAACCCTAGATCCCTCAACTGCTCCTAAAACCTGTACACTACATTCTTCAGCAGCTCTGTTACCCTTCTTTGGACATGAACCAACATCTCAATGTCTTTCTTGTAGTGCTCCAGTGCCTTTAAGATTTCTTTTTTGAACAATGTCCAGCCGTGGACTCGCTTTCCCCTCAGGTCTGCATCCCAAGGGACTCTCTCAACCAGCCTCCTGAACAGGCCAGTGTCTGCCCTACAGAAGTCCAAGGCAGTCATTCTGCTAAGCCCCCTCCTTACTTCTCCAAGAACTGAAAACCAATCACTGTACTCAAAACGGCCTCTGGTCACCACATCACCAACAACACCTTCTCTGTTCACACAGAACACGTCCAGTGGGGTGCCTTTCCTTGCTGGCTCACTGACCAGCTGTGTCAGGAAGTTATCTTCCACACACTCCAGGAATGTCCTAGACTATTTCCTCTCTGTTGTTTCCTCTCTGTGCAGAGACACACTGAATCCACTGGATCACATCCAGTAGCAAATAAACACCCTGACCCCAAACTATAAGAAAAAAAGACCTTTTCTTGCTCTCTTTACCCAAGATAAAAACTGTAATCTTACAGACTCAATGACAAATATACTGGCACACCTGACGCACTACTAAGAGAGAACACTGTGTTGAGCCTCACACTCCTGTAATGTGCTCAGCCTTTGGACCATGCATATCCATGTGCAGAATGACGAACACGTGGTTCTCACCCAGGAGTTCAGGTGTTGCCGACTGTGCCTCCCTGACAGCACCTGTTTCAGTCACCTGGACTGCTGGTGAGAGTAGAGCAGACATGACAATGGAGAGGGTGGGGCAGTCACACATGCCCTTAAAGGCATCATGTGCAGGCTGAGGGAAAATTCAATATGTAGCACCTGAAGGGAAGGAGTAGGGAGGACAGCAGATCAAATTTGTCCTGCATAGACACTGTTGTCATGGGAAGGGCAATGGTAGCGAGGGAGGAAACCACAAGGATCTCAGATCAATGAAGAGTTGTGATATTCCAGATAACCTCTGTCCCATCAGAATTTCTTGACTGTGGTGAGCAGGACCAGAGACCTTAAGGGAATGACAGAGCATGAGTTTTGCCTCTGGTCTCAGTTCTAGGTGGGGAATCCCCAGGCAGACTCTCTGTATCGTCTGTGAGAATCAGGATATAGGTGGCATTTCCTGTCCTTGCTCACCTTTCCTTCCAAAGATGTTAGAAACAACTGCAGTGAAAAAAATCTGGGAGAGACTGAAGTCATAAGGGCAGCTGTAAAACAGTCCAAGATGAGATCTTCAGCATTTCACTCAATTTTCTGTTCCTGCCAGACTTGGCTGGGACAGCCTCAGCCCTTGTACTTCTCAGAGATCACCTCCCTCTTTCTCATTATTCACTTACCCTCACCTTTCTTCCCACCTTTGTCTCTCATTCTCTTTTCCCTTGTTTGTGACCTACTGCCTTACTCCTTCTCAATCTTCAGCTCGCCCTTCCCTGAAGGAAGCCCTGTCACAAACGTTCAGGAAAATTCACACATTGTGACCTCCTCTCTTGCAAGGAGCCCAGCCAATTTGTACAATCCACCTGCTTGTGTCTTCACCTACACAAAATGCACCTTTGGAGTGGAAACTATTTACCCCTCCATGTCAATGTCATGTCTAGAACAGTAAGGTCTTGTTTTTGTTTGGCACTGGCACTTCTACAGCAAATACAAATTTTATTAGAAACACTTCAAATGCACCAAAGGAAAGTAAAAGAATAGGAGGTGTGAAAACAATGCCAAGTGTTTGCTGTGTTTTCCAGTTTCTTTTAGATTTGTGGCAAGGTTCTGTTTCTATTTTCTATGAAACTATTCTCTTCTGTGTTTTCTATTTGGGACTGCGGAATGGAAAACAAAGCTGATCTTGGTGAAGACACCAAAACTGTGCTTTTTAAATTGGTGGGTGACATCAAGCAGGATTGAAAATCAGGGGAACCAGCTAAGAATTCAAAATAAACCCGAAAAAATGAAGGGTATGGGATGAAATTCAAATGGGACAGATACAAAAATCATACACTTAGGTAGGAAGGACTAGCTCTACACACACAGAGAATACAAAATGGTTCATGAGGCATCAGACCTCTTGGACAGGACCTGGGAGCAACAGTACATCACAAGCTACACACAGATGAACAATGTCACAGTGCAAAAGTTAAACCAAAGAGGAGCGCTGCCTGTAAGAGACCTGAAGGAATACCTCTGCTCTATCCTGAGAGCACAGAACCCAACGTACAGCACTGTGGTCTAGCAGTGCCATTCAAGAGAGAGGAGGACTAGCTGAAGAAAGCACAGAGAACAAGGAGCATGATCAGAGTTGAAGGGAACAGGACACATGAGAAAGAGCTGAAGAACGTGTTTGAGATATGATTCAGCTAAAGGAACACAAAGTCAAGGACAGACATGACAAAGACAAAGGAATAATTTTCCCACACCCACTGTTAAAAGGATAAGGAATCAGAGCAAGCAAAGCAGAGAGAGTTACAGAGGAGGTGAAATCTTTTCAATGACATAGCAAAGGGCAGCAATAGCAGACTGGATAGGCTGTGAACCCTCCATCCATAGGGAATACGCTGGACAAGCCTGTTAGGGAACATGCTGGACAGGCATTTAATATCCTGCTTTGAAACACTTTTTGAAATCTTTCCTATGCCCACTTCCTAGGATTTCAATGATTTTGGTGAGAGGTAAATTTCTTTGGCATTTCAGCCTAGCCCACAGACCAAGATAAACCTGTCACCCTTCAGGACCAAAGGAGATGTCAGCCTGCAGGGTACTCTATGTAACACCATTGTTTCAGGCCTTAAACCTTTAAGGATTAAGTTATAATGAACAGGGATGACAGCTCCTTTAGGAGTTTCACAAGCATATCTGGTAAATAAATACCCCTGCCTCGCAGGCTGACCTTTCCCACTTTTCAGGACAGGAGCTGTCTGTGACTGCTCTTACTTCAACCTTCCAGAGAGAGATGTCAGGACAGGCCCTGGAAGGTGAGCAGGACAGAGAATCTGTAAATAGAGTGAGCTTCAGCTTCTCCAAGCAAATGCCCCGTTCAGGGCTAATGCTGAAGAAAACCAAGGGAGCAAACTACACCATCCTTCACCCAGCATAAAACTTCCTCTCCCTTCAGAACATGACACAGACAGGCTAATAACTCTGCCCAGGGAGATGGTGCTCCCCCTTGTGTAGCTCCCCAGGATTCAGTGGCTGTTGCTGATCTGTATCAGAATGGAGCTCAGGAGCAGCTCCAAGAGGTCACATCTTGAGGATGTTTGCCTCTCACTGGCTATTCTGTACACGTCCTGGAAAGAAGCAAAAGACTGTTCCTTGGCATCATTCTGTCAGCAGCTTGATCAGACAGCCACTCTTTATATAGCACCTCGAACATATACAGCATTGTATAAACACACACTATTACAGCTTATTGTTACTTCCATTCAATAAACAAATCCTAATAGTACAGCTTTTTAATTGTTTTAGTCCTGACTCTGGACTCTTACAGGTATTTTGACATATGGCAATGCCTTTGCCAGCCTACAGACAGAGGCTGCTCCTCCACTCACATTCGTGGGCAAACCTTAGAATTACTTATACCATCAAAATTACCTAACTCAGAAGGCTACTTGAATTCAGGAGAGGTCCCAAAATACATGCACTTGTGCTTTCCTGAGGATGGACCTCAGTTGCTGATGTGGCCAGCTGAGAGAGGATTCAGGTGTGCTCTGCGCAGTAAATGGGACAGAAGTGAAATTATCACCTGGGTTTATTTTTAAAACAAAAGGTGAACTCTGTACTACCTGGGAGAATAGGTTTAAAAGAGAAAACCTCCCATTAAACACCTAGATCTATATTAAGGTATGTAAATAGCTGAGGAAACAACCTTTTCTCTAAATAGCATTTGATTCTCACTTCTTGTTATCCACCAGTTCTCCTTCCAAAAGCAAGAAAAAGTCCTATAAATAATATTTCACATTCAGAGGGCAGAGATTTCCTCATACGGGTGAAGAAATCACCTCATTTTATAAATGGACTGATTAAGCTATAGAGGCCATGAGTCAGAAAGGTACTTCAGTGTCTGGCCAACTTTAAAGATATAAACAATCCTACCAAAATCAGCAGCACTGCCTGTGAGCTTAAATTTAGGCACAGACCTTAAAATATCTTCTTAAATTGGGATCAGAGAGGAAAAGGGTGGAACTTTAAAACAAAAAGAAACCAAAAAAACGGTCTCAGCCTGCCCGACCTACAGACACAGGGATGAGGACACCATAATAGCTGTCAGCTGACCCCTGGATGTTTTTGCAAACTCTTCTCAGGGGTCCTGCCCACAAGTAACACTACTACAGTTGCCTCAACTCCTGCAGCTGGAAGAAGTTGTCTAATCTGCCTCACACTGGTGTCTCAGCCTGGTCCAAGCAGAAGGTGACTGCACTTGACATTGACCTCACCATCTGGCAGGACTGCTGTAACACCACCACGTGGGACCCACTTGATGACGCCCACAATCAGGAAGAGGATTTATCTCCAGGCCCACACCACCAATCCTTCCAATGATTTGACTTTCCAACTTTCCTCCTGACCAAATATCCACATATTTTTTATGCACTATTGCTGTATTGTGGCCAAAATTGAGCCTTAGTCATTTAGCCACCCAAGTACAGTATGTACCTATGAATACAGTCTAACTTCTCAAGGCTGACCTCACAAGAATCACGGAGGTCCCTAGGCTGTCCCCACCAGTAGAAGACCTGCACTGAACAGCATGCACAGCCAACTCTAATCCACTCAGGATGAAACCACATCCAGTGGTTTCAAAGCATCATGTAAAACCAGGCAGTAAAAAGGAACCACTGAGTAAATGGGGAAACTGAGTGACAGGAAAATGAAAATTACTTCATTTGCTAGACCAGCTGAGGTATTCAGCTGAAACCAACTGGGTCTTCCCCATGTGTTACAGCCATGAACAGGAATACAATGCACAGAGTCCAAGGGCCAATGACTGTAGCAAGTAACCATGCTCGCCTCTTTGTCTGCTTGCCCCGGCCCCTGTCTCAGCAGTGCTCTTTCCCCTTCCAAAAATAAACCAGCATTTTTCACCCATTACATCTCAATCGCTAGACACAGCAGCATGATAAGAACAATAATTTTAACTGGAGGGGACTTCCTGTTATCCTGGCTATAGCCATGTCCTGAGCAAATAAAAACTTGGGCTTTTGGTCCCAGCACTGACATGGCTTAAGTTCTGATTATTATTTCATAAACAGGAAGTGCCTTTGAGTTATCATCTCCCTGCATGAACTTTGGGGTAAAGACCTTTGCTCCGCCTCACTGGGGCCACCTCCCTGATGAGCAAGTTTTGTGTGCAATAAGCAAGTTTTATGTGCTTTAATGAGAACTGAGGATGCATTCAAGACGCAGCAAGGCTGGCCTGTTCCTGGAATTAAATGGGACCTTGATCCACCTCAAGTCCAGGGTCAGATTTTCAAGCTTTCCCACCCCTTGTGTGACAAGGATAGTGTGCAGTCACGTCCCTGCCTGCGCTGAGCTCCAGCAGCCACACCGGTGGTGAGGTGCAATTTACAAATATTACCCAGATTAATTCCATAAGCCACCCACATAGAAAACTACCAATGCGGCTGCTAAAAATACACCGTGAGTTGCAACAAAGTTGTCAAGAATACGTAAGAAGCAAAGCAAAGAGGAACAAAATCAAAACAGAGGCAATCACTGTTTAGAAAATAAAGATTAATGTATATAAATAACTCTCTTTACCCAATTCTGAAGGATGCCAGGTATGAGACACCCAGGAAATCACTGGAGACAACTTGAGACACCCACCCTAGGCAAAAATCTACCCACAGTTCAAACACTGGTGATGTCTAGAAGACTCCCTCTTAAAATGGGGTCTCCTCTGATCCACAGAACCTGGCTCTACTCTCTGAACAGTAGGAAATGTCACAGAATGAGGGCAGAGGTGATGATTTTGCACAGTAAAGGCAACACTCTCTAGAGGAGAGTCCAGAGAACCAGATTCTCACCTGCCTCAAGCCATTCACCTCCTCTGAAGCCAATACAGTCACTCCTGACGAAGTCACATCTGTGGTGCTCAGTGGGATGGCAGCTACTCGTTTGCTCCATCTCTGGAGCAGAGGCCATGCAGGATTACACCCAATGAGGTCTGCTTTTAAGTCCAACGTATTTCCTTGTACGGCTCACAAACAAAACTAAAAACCAGGTCAAACATTGTTTGGTGGTGTTACTTCTGTTTTGGTTTACTTGATATGATTTTATGTCCTTCATTTTACTGCTCAGCTCTGCAGCACCCCAGGGGGGGGGGAGAAGAAAAGAGAAAAGGGGATGAGACAAACCCAGGAGAGGAAGGAGAAGACAACAGCAAAAACTCCAGATTCTTTAGAAAACGAATGGGAAAATTCTGCTTGCACAGTGTGTGTGTGGGAGCGAATTTCACACCAGCTATTCACTTATTTATCATGCCTTGCCTGTTAATATCAGGTGAGGCACCATTCTGCTTCCAGAACTGGTATTTAAGCCAGCTGTTCAGAACAAGCACACACCACCCTCACCTGCACATCAAGAATGGTGGGTGACTTTGTGCATGTGCTCTATGTTATCACTCACTTAAATATCTACTGAAACCATTTCATAAGGCCTTAGAAGGTATCAGATTTCCTCCCAGGGTGCATTTTCTGTCAAAGAGCCTATGTTCTGAAATCGGTACGGTGGGGATACGGTTTCACCTACCCTCGCCTGCCTTGCGGTAGTGGCGGTGGGCGTGCACGTGTGGCCACCGAGACTGCTCGGTCAAGGGCAGGAGCAGAGAAGCAACGCAGAGATGATCCAACCCCTCGACTCCCGTGCTCTCCTCAGTGGCCTGACTGTACCTGATGCTCCAGAGGAGGGCTACAAACCAGACTAATGCACATAACGTGAGGCTCGCAAAGGAGGATGGCAGTCCTCGCCTCCTTCCAAGGAGGAAATTGCATCCCCTGCGATAAGTAAGTTTTTATCTATGCACTGCGATATTGCAGGGAATTCTAAGGACCTCTCATGGCAACTAGGAGGCGAAAAACAATCATTAACCCCTCCTCCACCTCCCTCGAAGCCATTCAGCAGCGATTTAACTCGCAAACGTACCGCAACACAACACAGATAAAACAATACCTATCAGCCTTTACGCTATCTGCCGTCTCCTGCCATTTGGGATATTCACCTACTTAGAGGCTTAAGGCGTGCTGCAGAGCCTGGACGCGGACCCTCCCGCATCGGCTGCGGGGAATGTGTTTTTACGGGTCACTTTCAGGGCATTTTTCCCCATCTGCTCCCTCTTTCCCTCTGTCAGGCAGGGGCGCCGCCGCTCAAGTTAGGATGCTCTAAGCACCGCTAAACTTCCACCGCACGCTCCGGTGCGACACCGGTGCGGCCCCCAGGAGAAGCCGGCGCCCTGCCCGCCCCAGCAGCGGCTCCTTCTCCCCTGCCTGCCCTCCCCGCCGTGCCCTGCCCGGCTCCGGGGAGGCGGCCGTGCTGGCTCTGCCCGCTGCGGCGCGCCGGGAAGGGGCAGCGCGGCCGGGCTGACCGCAGGCCCCGCTCCTCCCTGCGGCCCCGCACCGCCCGCCGGATGCGGCCCGGCGAGGAGCGAACTTCAGAGCGATCTCCGCATTACCCACCCGGCCGGCAGCGCCCGCCCGGGAGGGGCTGGGCGGCCTCCGCGGCGGGC
>VXAU01003796.1:440698-648413 GCA_013399695.1 Formicarius rufipectus
AGGGAAGGAGAGAGGGAGGGAGGAAAGGAGAGGGAGGGAGGGAAGGAGGGGGGCTGGCGCGGTGCCCCCGCTCTCAGCGCGGCATGGCTGCGTGTGCCGGGGCGCCTGCAAAAGTTGCGTTGGGGTGAGAGAAAGGGAGAGAGAGACGGTGGGAGAGAGAGGGAGACGGAGACCGAGACGGAGAGGAGGAAAAAAAAAAAAAAAAAAAAGGAAAAAAAAAAGAAAGATACATTTGCTGGGAAATCAGCTGCATATGTGAGCCTGCAGCTGGGGNGCGCCGATGGCACCGATCGCGGCTTCCCAGAAGGAGCGGGAGCGAGCGAGAGAAACCCTCTGCTGAGATTATGTGGGATCTTGTTTAACAACACATTTCAATCAGGAGAAAAAAGGAACAGTCAACAGAAGTTGGTGAAACACTTCTGTCTTCCCCCCCTCCTCTTTATAGAAAAGAGAGGAAGGGAAAAAAATAAAAAGGCAGCTGATTGAAGCTTTGCAACTCACTGGCTGTGGAGATCATATAATTTGAGCTCATGTTTTACAATAGCATGGAAAATTCCTACCTCTCCCCCTCTCCCCAAATAAATCTTCTATTCCCTCAAGGCATTTCACAATCTGGTTCACTGACAAAAGTTCCAATTTATCTTTTTTTTTTTTTTCGTTAGCTTACTTGCAGTGTAAATATTTAGCGGATGCATTTAAAATAAATATGCGTTGTTGCTTTTAGGATTCAGGTTGTGTTTTTTGTTTTGGTTTTGGNTTGGGGGGTGTGTGTGTGTTTTAAATGATCCATCTCTCCGGTTGAGCTCCTGCTGTAGGATCACCAACCCGACCAACACTGGTTTTGTCGGTGCATACAGGAAAGCTGTAGGTGAAGCTACAGGAGCCCCCTTTGCTTGATAGGAGCTTTACAAAGGAAGGTCAGTCATCAGGTACCCATTACACGAGCAAAGGAAGATGAGACTCATGCAAAGCCTCTGGCAAAGGTGGAAACAAAACCTCGGGCTGTGATCCTGCATTAACAGCCGTCTGGATCTGCCTGCGTGGAGCTCCTTGCAGATGAGCAGTCTGAGACTGGACCGGTGCAGACACACTCCCTTTGTGCCTGCTGTTACTGCTGGTCCCCAAAACCGCTGCCTCTCGCTGCTGCTGGTGCCAGCCCAGACCTCTCCCACTGCAGTATATAATCGCAGCCGGGCTCAACACCCGGCTACTCCCATTGATGTCTCAAGGAGGAGGCAAGAGGTAACTTTTGCTTGGGGACTTCGGCGAGAGCCAGCTTGGCCTCTCATCTCGGCGTGCTGCAGGTGCCCACGCTGGCAGATAAAAGGGAGCCAGAGAACAACGAATACTGACCAGCCGATGGAATAGGATGGCCATGTCCGCACTGCAAGGGACGTGATTCCAAGGCTCCTGTGGGCCCTCTTGTTCGCAAGGTATTTTCAGTGTTTTGCATGATTTTTCTCCCTCCGTTGAAAAATTCCTGAAACTACTGGAGAGCTGTCTCACGGCCCATTAGCATTCTGTTTACAAGCTGAGGATGCGTGTTAAATGTGTCGGGGAGTGCCATGCAGGACTGGTGGAGGTGATTGAGGGCTCAAAGTGGGCTGGGATGGCACTAGAGGATTATGTACAGCAGAGGGAGCAAAACCTGCTCCCGTCTCTTCCCTGCTTTATTTTGAGCGTGATCCCGAGACCAACCACCGTCAAATCTTGGAAAGAAATGGAGCTGTCTCCAGCTGGACCACTGGGAAAGTCCAGGTCAGAAGTGGAGGGTATGCATGCAGGTGGCAGTGGACGCAGTACCTGAACATTCTTCTTGCCTCTCTTTTATTCAGCCATGGCAACCCTCGAGGTCAGCTATAGCCACGAGTCGAAAGCCTCACATATTTCTGAAACATGTTTCTGGTCGTTGTAATCCTGTGCTGCTCTTTTCCTTATGATGGACAACATTATCTGCTTTCCAAGGCTACTAACACCTCTGAGCCCAGCCTGCCTCCTTGCCCTTGATCAGAGCGGCAGCCACGGAGCCCTGTTTCAGAGCCACTGAGAAGTGTTGAGAGAAGAGCAGAGGACAAAACCAGAGGAGAAGGCTGCTACAGGATCCAGCTTCCCTTCTTGCCAGTGCATTCTGCTGCAATATGGCTCCGGGTTAGTCACATCATCCTTGCTCTCCTTGACTGCAGACTAGGGGCAGGGATACCACCCTCTGCTGTGTAAGACTGCACTGATAGTTTTTCTCCCTCTATTTCTGAGCTATCCCTTAGCCTTTGGGGTCTATGTTAAATCCCCATCCATCAAAGCTGGCATGGCACAGGAACTTAAAACATAAACCAAACTCATTCCTCACTCCTTTTGCCAGAAGAGAAGATGAAGGGGTCGGCACAGAAGTCTGCAGGACTCATTCTGCATGGCCTCGGAATGGAAATGTTGTCTCTGACCCTGTGTCTGGTGGGTGGAGCACAAAGGGGGACAAAGGAGCCGCCAAACCTGCGTGTGACATACTTAGGCAAATGCTAAAGTTATTGGCTTCAAAGCACAGGTTATTCTGCCTCTTTTAGCGGGAAGGTGCTGAACTTGATGGACTACTTGGCCTGGTCCAGGATGACAATTCCTAATAGCCTCTCAGGTTCAGCATCACCAAGGACATTACAAATTCTCATCTGTTGATAATGCATCCAAATATAGGAAAATTAATAGGGATATTTTCACCAACAAGGACTGTTCTGATTTTACATGTTTTTAAATGTTGTTGCTAAATGAGGCCACAGCACATTTGCTAAACAAAAACAGTCCCAACAGGTTCTGACCTCAGCCCAGACCAGCTGTGAAAACCTGGTGCACAAAGGAAGCTGGTGGTTTGTGGGCATGCAGAGCGAGCAGAGATTTGTCCTGCCAGGTACAGCCTTCCTCCCCAGCTTGCACAGGGCCCCCCCCCGAGAGTCTTCTTCAAAGAAGGCTTAGGGCATATGATTGGATCCAGTGTGCACAACCTCTTTCTGTACTTCCCCACTTCTGTGCACAGATGGGGATGCACGCTGGAGATGGCCTACCTCTGAGCCTACAACATTTTTTCCATTATTATCAAAACTGAGCATCCATGCAAGGATGTTACACCCTTGATCATCTAGGCCCCTGAGCCAGAGCCAAAACCATGGTGTGAACATACCTGTCAGGATCCAGTCTTCCACAGCACAGCTGCAACAGTCCCAGGGCAAGGCTGTTCTGCTGGAGAGATCATGGTCTGCTCTCTGCGTGCCTGAGACTGCAGGAGGTGTCACTAAAATTTTGAATCCTGAGGGACTTTCTGAGCTCAAGAGCCTGTTTCTTTTCTTTGGCCCATTCACTCAGGAGAGGATGGCAAACTGGCACTGGAGAAGCACATATTAATACATCATCTTAAGATTTTTAATTTCTCCATTTACATATTGGAGTCTCCTATAGACACAGCCATAGTCTGAGTTCAAGTACATGGCATGCTCAGCTGTATCATGGAGTATCAGTTACCACCAAGGCAGCAGCATCCCCAGCTGGGTCCACCGTGGCTACTGGGTGGTGGTGGCAGATATTAAGCCAGGGAAAGGAGAGGTGGCCTGTTAACAGCACTGGGCTGGCACTCCAGGAGGCTCCATTTCTGCTCCACATATGTAAATCTTGGTGATCTTGGCATGTAACTCACTTCTCCAGAAAGGCACATGGTGTTTGGTGTCTCAGGATACTGCTGATAACAACCTGAGCCTATACTTAAGTGTAGGGAGAGTGTCAGAAGTTACTGTTTCTTGCTGGAAATAGTGAGAGTTTGGGCTTCATTTTCTTTTAGAAATTAATACAGAATTTGAAAGTCAAGGTGTAAGAAGGAAGGCAGTTGAGTTTCAAAATAGAGTTGGTCATCATTCCCATTTCAGGGAGGTTATATAAATGGACACAAGGTGCCCTTTGGTCTCTCTGAGTCAGAAGCACCATGGTGGCATCACCTCCTCTCCTCTTGTGCCTCCACCAAGCCCTGGCTGTGCCAAAAGAATGCCAGAGGCATTGACAGAGGTGCCTCTGCTGAAATGTAGTTTCTTCCTCTTTCCCACAAAGAAAGCTGAGGGGTTTTGTGGCTCCCAGCTTTGTCAGCTCATTGTCCATCCATGGCGTTCTTTTCTTTGCAAAGATTGAGCCTAAAACTGTACTAATAAAAGACATTAAGGTACATTAAAAACCAATAACAACATAACAAACAAACAGACCAAAAGAAACAACCCAGAAGAGGAAGGCTGTAATCACACAGAGTGAGTGCTGCCCCTTCAGTGACAACCTTCACACAGAGTTGAAATTCAGCATGTTGTTAGCAAGAATCAGGCCCCAAATCTTTCACATTGAGAAAAAGAAAATATTTTTTAAAACACTGGGGGAAAGTTTCCCAGTGAAATACACGCAGATGTTTTCTTTTAAAATGTAAATCAGTGAGGGAATGGACAGTTTAATTAAAAGCAAAATTATTAGCTAAGTGCTCAGGGAATCTACTTTATTTGCTGGGTACACTCATATTTTTACTGGTGAGTCAATTGCAATTTTTAATTTCTTTCCACTTAATAAGACCAGCTCAGAGACTAACCACTGTGATGTGGAATATTGGGAGGAGAATTTTTCCATCGATAGCAGGAGTGTCTGTCCTGTGTGCAAGTTGTGGATGCCCAGGTAGCCTGTTATGGTGTGTCCACTCCCAGTGTTACATCACTGCTAATCACAGAAATACAGAATACTCTGAGCTGGAAGGAACCCACAAGGATCATCATTAACAAACACTTGCTATAGACTGCCTCTGTGGCATCACCTGGAGAAAATCCTATCCCTCGTGAGAGGGATTTTGGGTCCTGGTGACTGGAACACTGGCTGTCTGAGATGCTACAGTTTTAACTGACTTTACACCCCGCTGCTGCTCTGTTGCTAGACTCCTCTCCCTTTGGTCTCCCCTGTCCCTTCACACACAAGCCTTTTTGCACACAAGTGTTTTGTGGAAGCCCCCCTGCCCCTTCCCTCAAGCCTATGTGTCCCTCTTCAGCATAGCAAATGATACAGACAGACTCATAAGCACATCAGAAAAGTCACTGTCCTGGGCTGGGACAATGACTGCTTATTTTGTAATATTCTGAATAAATGCCTTTATCTTTGAACCCATATGGAAAATATGTTGCATACTTGACTAGGGTTGAGGACTGATGGCTCTCCCATAGCTGAAGTTAAAAAAAAACCCCTACAAAACCCTAAAGTATAATTATCCCATGTACCATCAACTGGGACTCTACAAGAATTCAGATATTTTTACTCAGTCTGAACATCAATGGCTTCCTTGGTGCAGTTCAGGTGTTGTAAATGCCTCTTTCAGGGGGTAACAAATGGATTTACAGTGCAGGCGTACAGAGGGATAAGACTTAATTCCCACTGTGAAACCAGATGATGCTGATAAAGCCTCAGTGGCTTCAACAGATGTAGCCTGATATAGACAGGAGTGTGGCAATGGGCAGATGTTGTAAATGCTTCAGGTACCACAGAAAGAGGAAAGGTGCGATGAAAGTGCACAGCCTGATCAGTGCCCCGGGGAAGGCAGAGATCTGGGTCACCTCACCCAGGCCTAGCACCACATGTGATCACATTTCTGAACTTTCTTCCCCATCAGGAGTACCACTGAAATAAATGCCCTAAAAATTATGTGGTCTCTCTGTTTCAGGGGTTAAACACAATTTCCCATCGTTGAGCTTTTGCAGTTGGCTAAGGTATTGTTGCAGGGTCTTGGCTGCTTCTTATTATTAATAAAAGAAACTTTGAAATATGTAAAAAAAAAAAAAAGTGCTTATCAGATAATGAAATTCTAGCTGTGGTTGTCTTTCAAACAACCAGGGCCATGATTTAATTGGAAGTAATTATAGTCTTTTCTGAAGTATAATTTTGAGGGTATTTTTTCCCCTGACATTTGCAGTGTGGAAATTAAAAATAAAACGATGTCAGAATCACGAGATTTCAATCTGTCTTCAAACAATAATGTGGGCTAGTGTCAGAGGTTTGTCCTTGGCTGGAAGGAGGAAAAACTCACTGAAGAAAATCCTTCTGGTGACAATCGCCAGTAGCACCTCTGTGCATTTTCTGTGCTCAGAAATTCCTGAGAGATTCCTGCTTCCCAGAGCTCACCAGGAACCCTCCTAATTCTGGTGAAGTGGGAAAGAGCACACCAGTACCTAACTCCTGATAGCGCTGCATTTGCAATGCAGGCTTTGTTAATTATTGCACCTGTAAGGCTGTATTAAGAGACCCAAAAAAACTTTTTCCATTATACACAACAAAGATTAAATGTAGTCCTTATATCCTGATGAAAACAATCCAGGGTGTAACAGTTATTTCCATGCTTCTTTTCCCCCCAGTATTTTTTCCATTTTTTAAAGATGAAATTATGCCAATAATATCTTTCTATATTTTACCCTGTTTTCACTTTGCAATTTCTCAGCTTCCTTTGGTGAAACCACCAGTGCATCCTCTAAACTCCAACTCACACACTCAACTTAAAGTGCCTTTTCCAAAGGAGGGGCAATGTCCACCAGCACCAGCTCAACTTTTTTGGTTGGCATCAACAGAGCCCTGCGGGCAGACCCTCAATTCCTATCAGACTGTGTGGCTGTACTGGTACTGGATGCTATGATGTCCCTGAACACATATATATCTAAATACAACCACTCAGAAGGAAAGTTTGTCCCACACTTTTAAACCTGATTTTCCAAACTCCACGTCATTTCTGTAGGGATGCAGACATGCACACGAGGAATTATCTTGCACTCCAAACTCCCTGCTTTGGGATCTGATATTTTATGTGTAATGCCCATTTTAAATCCATTCCTGAACACCAATCAAAGGGAAAGGAGGAAACTATTTCAGATTAAAAGGGCAACACATATGAAAAGAAAAAGTTACATATGAGGCAGATTGTAATTATAGCACTGTGTAAAGTGCTGCAGAGGATTGTATGAGGGATGCAGAGCTGAGGTTCTGCAAAATCTGTTGACTTTTTGAAGAGACATTAACTATCATTACAGATCCTGTGGAGTTATTAATCAGATAAATTACAAGTCAAATTCCTACTGGGCAATACCTGCCTGTCCCAGTCACATATTCCACCTTGCTACTCAGCTTTATTTATCCCATTCTTTGCTCTCCACCTTAAAAAAAATCCCATAGTGTGGCATTACCAGTGAAGAACAGCTATGTTTCATCTCAAACATGGTTTCAGCAACAAGGTAAGAGATTTCCCTCTATTCTTCAGCCTCTGAAACAACCTTGTCAAAGAAAGGTATTTTTTTAAATGGGGAAAAAACTTATACAGACTGAGGTAAAATTTTGGTTAGGCCCTATAAAACAAACTCAGTGACTTTAAAGTAATAAAACTTTCTGTGTCACTTAGCCTAAGCTGATCTTCTATACTATGCTTCAGGGATGAGTACGGATATGCTGACAGAAACCTTGTGGCTTCCAACCCAGGCTCTGTGTAGAGCCTCCAGGGATTTTCTGGAAAGAAACTGCTTTCCCTAAGTTCAACATTTTTATCTCCTCTCCAAAAATGTCCAGCAGACCAGCAGTGTTTCAAAGACAGGCACACATTTACTTCCATGGCTTTCATGCTGTCAACAGAAAATACTTGATATCGCAGGCAACGTTTCCAAGAAAACAGAGATGGAGATTTTCTTTGCTTAGATTAAATTTCCAAGTAACTTCCAGCAGCCATTCTCCTGCTTTTTCACTCCCTCCCTCAGATGTTGATGTTGATCTGAGCCCATGACTTGACCACGGATCTGTTCGGTGTCCTTGTGTGTTTAGGCACTCTGGGCCATGGAGTACATTTGGTACATGCAGTGCCTGCCACAACACAAGCGCTGAGCTTGGCAGGAGCCTTCTGCCTGGGGATGGGAAACCCTTCCAGTATTTACAATTATTTGACTACTTAATGGACATCACCTCCTTTTTCAGACCAGATGTCTACAAGAGCCAAACCTGGCCATGATATCCATCACTGTTAGTGCTGTACCAATAGTAATAGGTAAGCTGTTGATGGGTTCATACACAAGCATTGTGCCTTGCTGGTTAGCCACAGCCTATGACTGTGGCTTTAAAAATTGAGGTGATCAGGTCTTGTCTTTGGACCCCACTGCCCACCCACTTCCATGCCGAGAGAGCCAAATAAATATTTACTGCTTCTCAAAATAACACCCAGCCATACTCACCCTTACCGCTGCAGAGTAGTTCATCTAATTGAAATAAGAACATAAGTAAACTGTTTGTCAAGGCAGTTCATTAGGAAAAGATTGCTGTGTCAGGAGCTCTCTCACTGAGAGAGATGCTGTGTTGTCTCTCTTAATATTTAATGGCATTTTAATAATATTTCCCAGTTAGGGGTGCAGGCTGATGCTACAGACTAAAGGCCAAGCCTGCCAAAGTGGGGAGGAATAAAAGCTTGAGGTCAGCTTCATTCCACTCACTTCCCCACCTGGAGGATAGGCAAAGAGCAATGCTGTTCTTCTTCCAAGGGACTCAGCCACTCCCAGGTCCTTCTCTCAGCAACTTTATTTCAGGTTTGTGGATATTGCCTTTCCTCTCCCAGAATGACACTGTAAAAGGTTTGGGCCACATCCTGAGATGCTAGAGATGAGAAACCCACATTTTTCCTTTGACAAACCCATTTCTCATTGCGATGCTGCTCTAGTTGGACTCATTAATCAGACAGTGCTGTAAACTACTGAATTTCTCCCAAGCTTGTGATTGCATCTGCAGCTACAGCACTTCTGCCTGTCTTTGGCAAGCCTTGTTTTGGGAACTTCTAGGTTAAAGTCAGAGGTGTTTTAGCTCAAGGAGTGGGGAGCTGCAGCTTATGTATCAAAGGTCCCCACTAGTAAAGTGTTCACTGACGCTGCCTCTGCAGTGTCCTCCAGCCCTCACAGACCTGCCTTGGCCATGAAGCTGCTGCACAGGAGTGCCCCAGTCCCTACACCATTCCTCCAGACTTCTCCTGGCAGCGATGCCCAGCTCAGGCTCTTCCTTGTTGTGAAAGACTCCTGGCTGAAGGACCGTGGAGTCAGAGCCTTTTGAAGCTGCTGCATAATAAGCTGTATTCTTTTTGCAAACATCACTAGACAGTTCAATAGTAATTACATGAACTTTGTAATCAGCGAAACCAGCGTAGGCATCTACCTGACCTACACGTAGCATTTGTGAGTAATTTTGCATGAAGGGCCCGTACTTTTCTACTCAGTGTACAAGACTTGCGCACAAACAGCTATAGAAGGAGGGCCCAATTATAAATAAACCATCCTCAGTTGTCACTTTGCTGTCTCTGACTTCCCACACATTCAAATGGTGAGACTGATTCATTTAATCTTACTCTAAAGCAGCAAGCCACAGAGGCAGTTTCCCGACAGTTGCTTAAAAAAGTGTAGCTGAGCTCTCTTAAATTGTCTTCCATTGTATTATATTTAGACATTGTGGCTAGAGTATCTGTCACGATATGCTTTTACTTTAAGGCAGAAGTTCAAGCTGCTTTCGGAAAGCAGAGATGCTCCTAGGAACCAAAGGGGCATGAGTGCTGGGATTCAGCATTTAGGAGCAGAGATCTTCAGTGTTACTTGTGCTGCCGACTCCCCCAGCACAGCCAGCCTTGTGAAACCTGAGTTTTCAAATAAGTGCAACATTATTTACCATAATGATACTACTGGGAAGGGTGGAGGCAGTGAAAGACTTAGCAGCTGTTTCCAAGCGTTTTAGCAGTATCAGCTGAGCAATTATTATGATCTTCTCTTCTCCTTTCCTGCCCTTTTCTCTCCCCCAAACATGGCTGTTCTTGTCAAAGGCTTGGATGCAAAATCTGGACAATCCTGTCATATGAACATGGCTTTTACACGTTTATGTCACTGCAGAGCAGTTTATAATGACTAGACTTTATGCGTTCTACTCTAATTAAGTCAGTGGAGGTTTCAACATAGATACAAACTCGATGTGCAGCTCTGCCCTTGACAATTGCATGCCAAAGAGAATACCTGAAAGCTCTTGTTTTGCTAAATATGCTATTTAATATTTTGTAATGCTTGGGTAAATACAGTCAGTGAACATGGAGCCTTCCACATTTCCATATTATTAAGGTTATTAGAGTTACACTGAAGGAGGTTTCTTTGTTCTGTGACTTGCTTTGCCAGAGCACTTCTCAGATACTGAATAGCAGGTTCATCTGCTGACCACTTTCTGTGATGAGAAGATCCTCAGATTCCAGCAGACTCTCTGCCACTGTTCTGGCTTCAGGAGCTCTACAGCAGCCTAGCAAACATGACCAAAATCTGGCAGACAGGACAAGGTGAAAGACTTCCCGGGCTCTAAGGTATGTGGAGAGACATGGAGGGCTCTGTGTGGCAGGGGAATGCCATACCTCTCTTGCCTTTTGTTAACCTGGAATATATCCTGCTGTGGAATTTAACACACTGAATTAAAAGGTTTCTCCCATGTGCCATGTGTAAAATGCCTGTCTTTCTCCTCTACCTGATCTAAGGAAATCTGCAAATCTGTTATCACTTCCACACACCCTTATAGAAACTTGTGCTTTTAGGTTAGTGAGTAGAAAACTTGAGGTCCTACATCCAGATCTTAACGTTGGTCCAAATCTGTTTAGATTACCATTCTTTTAAGAGCTATTATATTCCTCTTTCCTCAGATAAAAATGTTGTGCTGAAAGTTTTCCACCATCCCCGAGTCTCTAGAGAGTATCTTGGAGACTTGAAGGTGACTTTTCTGTGAAATGGTCTCAATATAATTCCAAAAATACTTCACGATTTGGAGCCTGCTCCTCAACCTCCAGCACAGATCAAAGAGATCCCAGAAAAAATTAAGCAACATACATTCCTAGGAGCTGAGCCTTTGGCTATAATGAATCAATCAACTATCCTTTTATCAGCTAGATATAAGTTGACCTGGGGCTGCTGGTTTACACTTCGTTTCCATTAAAAAATTGAATCCAAAAGAAGCTCTTTGTTTTCAAACAGCGTTTTTTACACCTTCTGCTGTTTTCACCTTCAAGCTCGCTTGGCCAGTTGAGTATGTTCTTGCTTCCTAGTAGCAAGATCATCTGTTGATGGTATGTATGGGGTGCTAATTACTATCTGTCATTGGTATTTATGAGCTTCCAATCGCTACAGTAACTAAATGCCTGGTACAATATTGAGATAAGCATAAATATTATTGAAGGTGGATTCTGCTCTTCCCACCCCAGTGCTTGGACTCTTTGACGTGATTACTTTGTCCTCGCCCTCACACTCCTTTTCATACTTGTGAGGCATCTGAAAAAACGGTGAGTTTTGTGTTTCGCTGTGAAACAACCCTGTTTTGTGAGTGAGCGAGCTTGAGAGTGGCCTATGGCTCCATCTCAGAGCATCTCATGCCTCTGTCCCTCGTACTGGTGGGTGACCCAAGGCACTGGGTCGGTGACCATCAGCACTGGGAGCAGAGCCCGCAGAGCCTGAGTTTACTTTGCCTGGAGTCTGCAGGCCAACTGCTGCTGAATTGTCTTCCACAGGACGTCTTCCAAAATCCAGAAAACTGTGGCAACTGGGAGAGCTGAAATCAGTCGAGTTGCTGCTTCCCAGCCTGTCACCAGTCACAGAAGGTGTACCAATCAGACAGCATGGAAAGCTGTGCACTATTTGAACCAGGAGCTGCTGAGAAGTAGAGAGCTGCTGGAGCCTCACTGGCATTAGTGTGAATAATTTCTTTTGGCTACTGGAACTAAAGAGACAGTTTCCTTCTCAGACAAACTAGACACTTTGACCAACTTGACCACAGCTGTGGCCAGAGACTCAGTCTCAGCTTAATTCTGAGAAAAACACATGCCTGGAACTCCACTTCTTCCACTACAGAGAAATTAATTTGATCCCACAAGAAAGTGGAGATGAGATGAAAAAAATGCAGGGCACAGTAGCAGATAATTCATAAGTGGGACAAGCATACACTTTTTTAATGTGGATATAGAAGTAGTGTGGATATCTTTTTTTTTTTCCTATTATTACTTGATTATGGGAGACTAAAGGGACGTTTTCTCACAACAAAAGAAACGTTTGAAACAAGTTTTTTAAACATGAAAATTGAAATAGAAAATAAGGAAGGAATTTGAAATTAACCAGCTGTGTAAAACTTTTTTCTCTTTCTTTCTGTTCAGTTCTGATGGTTCTAATCGATGTTCAAGGAGAAAACTGGAAGTGATTTAGAGATGAAGAAGAAAGGAATCACACTGTTGATAAGCCCTGCCAGCAGGACGGCAGCCCTGGGCCACACTGAAAATTCTTGAATAAAGAAGGTGCCATGAATGAACATTTATCTCCTGCTTACCCTTACAGTTATTTCCTTACCCTCAGATTTTCAGAAGCAAGAAGCTGTAAGGATCACTAATTACACTGGTTCTTTTCCTTTATGTATCACTGCTCGCTCAAGACTTTCAGCCCATTACACAAATAGCAGTGACATGCTTGGCAGGAGCGCTTTGAAGCACAGAGCGCCATTCCTGCCAGAGTGGCTTCCCCAGCAGAGGAGCAGCGGCAGAGGGAGATGAAGGGACTGAGCCTGCAGTGTTGGGATGCCCTCACCTTCCTCACCCTCCGAAGTTGCTCATGGCCCTGTTGCTTTGCCCCCCATGTTGGTTTCTGGCCTCACAGCCCACCTGAGGCCAGGCTCTGTAGGGATGCCAGTGCATTGCCAGATGCTGCGGTGCATTAGGCAAACAGGGAGTGGGTGCCCAGCAGCCAGTGCCCAGCACGGTGCCCTGCGAACCGACAATCCTACCCCTTGATTGCCGAGGGCTGCTCCATGACGCCAGTAGATCTGCAGAGAACAAGCAGGGCTGGAGTCAGGTTACACTGACTCCCAAGGACCCAGCAGCTTCCCAGGGAAAATACATGCCCACGTAAATAAAGAGGGAAATAATTACAAGTGAGTAATTAACTGAGCAGAAGTAAAAATGGAAAGCAGAAGCAGAGCTGAAAGACAGAAAGAAAACTGCCTGATCTTTTTTGTAGGTGCAGAGGCTTGCATTTTGCATCTGAAGAAACAGAGGAAGAAATTTAAATACATACTGAGGGGAAAATATTCCAATGGGAAATGTGAAAAGAACCACAAGCTTTTATGAGGCAGCCTGTGAAGATACAAAGCTATAAATGCACAAATCCAAATATCAACCTTTGCTTCTTTAACAGTAAAAACTCCCAAGTAATTCGTTCAGTACAGGGTGAAAATAAACTTCTGGGAAAGCACCCGAGGACAGTGCTGGGAATTGCTTACCCTGTCATTTTTGCTCTTGTCACTGGGCAGTATGAGTGAGGTAATTATTAGAAGTGTTATTTATTCCAAAAAGCATTGCATTCCTTTCATCTCACCACTACCTTGCTTATAGTAAGGTGTATTTATTGAAACAAGCTCAAAGCCCTGAGTTGCTCTACCATCACTCTCTCAGCACTGTCCACTCAGCCAGTCAGGGGAGGGATGAAAGACTCCTATTTAGTGAGAGACCCTTCTTTCCTACAGAATCATAGAAGGGTTTGCATTGTAAGGGACCTTTAAACATTATCAAGTCCAACCATACAGCCACCAACAGGGCTATTTTCATCTAGATCAGGTCACTCAGAGTCTTGTCCAATCTGCCCTTGAATGTTTCCATGGATGGGGCCTCTGTCACCTTTCTGGGCCAGTGTTTTACCATCTTCATCATAAAAAAATTTCTTCTATATATCAAGTCTGAATCTACACTTCTTCACTTTAAAACCACTGTCCCTTGTCCTGTTGCTACTCTTCCTACTAAAAAGTCTTTCTCCATCATTCTTATAAGCCCCCATTAGGTGCTGAAAGGCCACTATAAGGTCTCCCTTCTCTTCTCCAGCTGAACAACTCCAACTTGCTCAGATTTTCCTCATAGGTGAGGTGTTCCAGGTCTCTAAACATCTTCATGTCCCTCCTCTGGACCTGCTCCAGCAGGTCAGTCCTTTCTGTGTTGGGGACCTCAGAGCTGGATGCAGCCCTCCAGGTGTGGTCTCACCAGAGCAGATGGGCAGAATCACCTCCCTTGACCTGCTGGCCAGCATACAGATAATTTTCTGGGCTGCAAGCACATATTGCTGTCTCTTTATTCTTCTTATTAAGGAAAAACTGACAAAAAGGGTAGGTCTTATGACACATCCAGAAAACCAGCAGCTGCCAATGACAAATCTCCCTTGGACTCAGATACAGAAGACTGTTCTTAGGCCCTTCCTAGAGGTATGTCCCACCCCATTAAACAGTCTGGTGGCAGGTGAAATTGGAGCACGTGCTAAGGAGAAAATGGCTCATCAGGGAAGTAGGATCTCACTTACAGAGCTCCTGAAGGAAAACTCAATCTTTAACTTTCTTCCAAAAGGCTAGATAGAAAACAAGCCTAAATATGCTTTGTTTTCTCAACATCACAAGCTACCTCCTGTACTCTGCTCCCTCATGTTTCTCCACAAAAGAAAATTCAGCAGGCAATTTGTCACCAAATTAAAGTCACCACTGTCAAAAATCATTCTGGATCCAAAAGAGAGGAATAAATTTGTTTGTACTTGTGGATATGTATTTTGGGCAATGATAAAGAGCCTGGCCCAGCTGCTTCTTGCTTAGCTCTTATGTAGGCAACACCTGCATAGATTGCAGTTATGAATGGCTGGTTGGGGGCTGGCTGGGGTAATTACAGTGCCATGAGCTGAGCTGGAGGGGCTGATGCTTGGAGACCACACTACATTCCTCAGCCTGGGGACTCCAGAGTCCTCAGAGACAGGAATGTCAGGTACCTGCTGCCTTTTTTCCCAGCCTGTTTAGGAGACAATGGGAGTGACACTGTAGGGAAAAGATTTAATGTGATTTAAAAAGAAAAAACAGGGACTAAAGTAAAAATTCTTCTATGATTTTGAGGCTCTTTGAACATGCTGGATGGTGGAGCTGGAAGTGTAGAAGCAGGGCACACAGAATAGAATTTATTAGTTTGATAAACTAGAATGACCGGTGTATTTTGACACTCCATCACTGTAGTTAGGTTTTGGTGAGACAGGGTCTTTGGCCAATGCTATTTTTAAGGAGCATGAATCTGTTCTTGTGCTTACCCTGCCTACCAGCCACATGAGAGCTGTGCTGTTTAACCCTCCTTTCCCTCATTCATATTCCCCATTCCCACACAACCCATAGGCAGTATAGCATTACTCCCCTCCCCCAAACTTTCCCTCTTTCAATTGGTGTCACCACAGAGGAATAGATTATTACTGACACTGATCCCAATTTAATCCTTCCAATAATCTGATTTTTCCAAGCCTATTTATATCCTTGAAATGACAGTAGGGTTTAAAGTGATACAAATACCTGAGCCTAGGTGCTGGTACTATCCACACCAGTCTGTTCCAGTTTTGACCCTCCAGAATAAAGTGTAACCCCAGATATTATTTGATAAATCCCTTCCCAAGTTTTTGTAGTGTTAGACTGGTCCTTGGTTCCTCTTTTTGACTAGCTCTTTCACATTACAGGTTTACTCTCTGTTACGTTGGTAACAAGCTGAAGTCCCAAAATAAGATTTAAAGCTCATATAAATGTAGAATTTCTTTTCCCTTTGTGGATTTTAATAACTTTCTGGTGTCTGGAAATGATCAAGAAGTAAAGCTTTCATAGCAGTGTAAGAAGTATAAACCCATTCTAGTTTGTTATTTCATCCAGCAACTTGAGAACTTTTTTATTTTCCTGGGCTTTAAGGTGATCAGCCAATGTTTTCTCCCATCCCCAATCTCCTTAAGAAGCTTATTAATGTTTTACATTCAAAATAAAGACAAACCAATCTGGAAACAAAGCCATACTTAGGAGTGCACATTGTAAATGTGCTTGCTGGAATATTTCCACTATTTGTAACCAATTCATTTTAATATTGCTCCTGCTTCTTGCTAGATCTGCAGAACTTCAGCTCACACATAGCCAAGGAGTAGTTCAACCAGAAGTCAGCAGGTTTTTGTTCTTTTTTCACCCCACTCTTATAATTCAATGCACTGACTTGTTTATATAACCAAATCCTTTTGTTTCTCCAAAAGAGACTTGGCTATTTCACTGAGCGACAACACCCGTGGTAGGTGATGGTCTGTTTTTTCCAAAGCAAAGACCTCAGTTTTCAGCAGAATTTACATTCCAGTAATAAATATTTAAAGGAATTATAATGGAACTGAAGCAAAGAATGTCCCTCTGAAACACACACACACGTGTATACACACCCACACACACATACACTCACAGTCAATTAGTCTGGGGTCGCTCTGATGCAGATGGTGCCTCTGTTCAAACCCTGAAATATTTTGCTTTTTCCATTAGAAAACTTGGGCACTTTGGATTTTTAATACCCCATAAAAAGCTTATAAAATGTTATTCTTTATGTAGCAGATCACTCAAACATCTATGTCAAAAGCATTTTCGGCAGCAGGGTCTCTATCTGCCCCTTAAAAAGTCCAAGAAAGAATACAATCTGCTGATTTCTTGCTCTCCTTTCTCAGATAAGAGTTTTAGGATTTTCAATCATCTCTATTTTATTCTACAACAGACTAAAACAATTACACCAGAATGGAAGTTTTGGAACATAACAGGGCTACACAACTACCTTTTGGCTTCAAATGTGTAGACTATTATAAAGCAAATAAGGTACTGATGTACTTTTCCATTTACAAAGCTTATATTTGCCCCTGCGGGCATAACACCGGGTGTCTTAATTAATTATGGTGAAGATCGTATATATGACATAAACAAAAGAGCTGCTTTTTAAAAATAAAATAAAAAAAAAAATCCAGCTCTTTTGTGGAAGAATGAACAGATTCCAAAAGCAGAATAATGAAAACCAAAAGGAAAAAGCGGGAAGAATGAGGCATAAATATTGGAGTTACCTGCAAATGGCTCCCTCTGCAAACCAGACAGTATTTATTCTGTACAGTTTGTTGTATCCTTATCTTTTCATTTGCACTGACTGATGCACACATTAGCAGCACTACATGTATATTATACACCGGCTGAGTATAATACCCACTGAGCACTGCCCACCCAAGTGGTGTCAGAGCCAGCTTGTCCCTTCTCATGCCCTGGACTACGGCATTCCACGAGCAGCTTTGTCATGAGGAGGCCTGTTACCTGCAGAGGAGTTACCTGTGCAGAACCGACCCACTGAGACAGCACAGTGAGGTGTGCTCCGCCATGTCCTTCTTCAGACTGACAGATGAAAATGCAGTGGCTAATACTCTTCTCGTCTCCACCCTCCGTGTTATTCCCATCTGCAGCAATCTAAGGATGGGAACGACACACTGATGGGTGATTATCAAGTGATAACGGTGTTTATCTCTGACTTTGAAAGCTCTCAACATATAGGATGGGTGGGAGCTGCACAAGGATCTGTGTTGCACAATCTCACAAAAAAAAGCAAATGAAAGGAGTGAAGAAATAGATGTTGTGGGGCAGAGGGGGAAATCGGTCTTGGAGAAGGGCAAGAGATTGGGAGGGGGAGGGTTACATGGGGTTTTTTTGATTCATTTCTGTGTCGAGGGCTAAGCCGGAAAATAATCATCATGGCTAGGCTTCGCGAACGAAGATTTGGGAAAGCCTCTACCCACGCTTGCTGCAAGCGTGCTGATGCAGGAAAATAGTATTTCTTCTCCATTTCCACTCTATTTCTGTTTGTTTGGGTTTTTTTGGTTTTTTTTTTTTTTTTTCACCTTTGGAATCTATTCTTAGCTCACTAGGTTTAATTTGCTGACTTGATATGAACATACTAATCTTTCATGTTGATCCTGGCTTAAACTCAGCAGAAACAGAAATAAGAGTGGAAAATAACCCATCTGACAGCTAGAAACAATGACAGTGAATCGGTTTAGGACAACTGGAAGGTGGACTCAGGTATGTGGAAGGTCTTTGTCTACTCAGTGCCGTCTGCAGCTAAAGAGCAGAAGGGTGGGTGTCTGTGGACACATGAGCATGGACATGCACACACCAGTGGAGAAGCTGGGATAGATACTTTTATATTCATCAGTCCTCATCGCTGAATTCATCTTTCTACATGCATCAGTGCAGGGAGGCAGCCTTGGCAGAAGTTTACCTTCATCGAGGGAGGCCTTTGGAATCGATCAGCTGGCCAGGAGAGGGAACGAAAAAGACTTCTTGTAGGAAAGGGGAGACCCCTCTAGGGTAGGAGATGCTTCTCCTGGGAAAGGGGCAGGCACGGATGGAGGCAGGAGGGCCTCTCACTCCCACAGTACGCTCTTCCCATGCCAGCCCTGCTCCATCTGCTGGCAAGAATGCGGAGCCTTTGCCGTTTGCCCGCAGGAATCAAGCCCCTCCTGTCCTCCTCCCCAGCCCAGATTATCTCCCTCCATGCCTTTATTTCGTCTGCCCCGAGTGACGAGGGTGAGAAAAGCAGAGCCTTCTTTAGGCAAAGGAGGGAGGACAACCCTTACTCTTGAATCCTTGGAAAAGGTACTGCTCTCCCTTGAGCTTCTCTCTACTTTCGCCTCTAACATGTTATCAAAGTTACCAGTAAGTATTGTGCACGCCGTGTGTTTACCATCTGATCTGCTGGGAAGGTGATTTCACTGTTCACCCGTGGTCAGTCAAACTCCAGTGTGAATCCCCTGAGGATATCCAGTGTGAATACCGTGTGAATCCCCTGAGGCTGCATGGTGGATTGGGGTACCGCCGGGGCTGGAGAAGGTGCCAGCATCAGCTCCTGCCTCAGCAAGTGCCCAGGAAACCGGGGTGCCGTTACAAAAGGTCTGCAAGGAAAACAGGAGCCCTTTGGCTCTCTGCTTTGCTGCTCAACACTTTGCAAGGTTATTGTTTTGGCTGTGCCTCCATTTTTTTCTTGCCTACTAGGTGTTTAAGAGAATGTGCTGAGGAAAGCTCTGGCTTTTTCAAAATATGGAAGCCACATGGAAAGATTTTGCCATGTATGAGTCTGCGTGACATTGCAAATTTGACTCCCTCTTTTCTGAACAAGGAGTTGAAGGCTGCCACCGCTCCCCTATGAAAGGCAGTGGAATTTTTTAACTCAGGCACCACTGGCTTTTAATGTTTTTTCCTCTTGTCCTGCCTTCTGGTATTGGGAAATCAGCTGCCCCTGGATTTTGCTTTTCTTTTCCATGTGGGAAAAGAAGCATGTTCATCTTGTTGTGGTCCTTACATGTGGCAACTCTTTCTGCTCTGCTTTACAGGCAGTCAGGTGAATGGGGTGGGCTGAGGTTCCCCACGTCAGCGAGCCCCCCAGGGAGGCAAGAAAGGCAGCCAGTGTCAGACCGATGTTTACAGAGTTTAGTCTCCAGTGGATTTCCCTACTCCAGCGAAACAATAGGAGGGTCTTGTGCTATGCTATCCACACTTCCTCTTTATTCTGATATTATCTGTGAATTCTTGCAAATAATAGATGACCGAGACCATTATTGTTCTGGGAAATAGGAAGATGAAAACATTAAACAGAGCTTTGCAGTTTCAATAGACTTATTCATGGCGTATGTAGTTATGCAAATCAGAAACTAGCAAAATATCTGTTGGAATAAGTAATAATCCACTGTTTTCATAAAAGCAGTCTCTCACATCTCATTTTTAGTAAGAGATACTGTCTCAGTCAACCAAATGCTACAGAGGTCAAAAAAAAAAAAAAAAAAGGCAAGCAAACATTACTCCACTCTTGATGCCACAAGATCTTGGGAAGCAATCCATTCCAGCTCTTCTATGTGTCTGCTTTAATACATGCATTGCGATATAAATTGCATGCTGGTGATTAATAGATCTTCTATCAATTGGACTTGAACTGAAGTCAAAAGAACATACTTTTTTTTTTTTTCTCCCCATCTTCTTTTTCTTTTCTAAACCTGCATTAAAATAGATTATTCAGAAATCTTGGAATGAAGAGTGCTAGGTCAAAACTCACATTTTTCTAGCAAGTCTATGAAAACTTACTTTAAAAAGTCACACACTGTAGAATCTCAATTATCCTGGAAGGCTTATCCGGGTTATGGCTTAAATACGCTGTTCATGTGCTGCCAGCTTGTTCTAGAAGTACAAGATGAGCTGTAGTGCTTTGCAAAGCAGCTAACCCTTTGCTGGGCCAAATGGAGTCCAGAAGCCATTCCATGGATTGACCTGGGTGCACAAGTCCTGCAGTGTCCCTTCAGTCCTGTGCAGAGCTGGGCTGTGTCTCAGAGCTAGAAGCCATGGAGCAGTGTGGTTCCTCTGCAGTTCTGGCAGGACTCTGTGTCTGCCTCCGTGTCACATCCTCCTCCTCTGGGAAGTCTTCATTTAGGAACATTGCCATGCAACTGAGACATCTGTGGGCTGGTGCTGCATAGAAACTAAGAAGTCTTTATGGGTACCACCTGTCTGCACACTGAAACCTCCTGCATCACTCATGTATTATTATTTCCTATTATCTTGGACCTTCTCCTCTTCACTTCAAGTAAAGGGGACCTGTTGGTATATCCATGGGCTTAATGCCTACTGGTCTTGGAAGAACTTCTCTGGCTCATTGTACATTAACATTGTTGACATTTTTTATGCATATGCAATTAATAAAAATTGGGCAAAACTTTAAAGCTTTGGCTGTATTCTGGACAGATTATGAATTTTATGTTTTCTGTAAAGTATTGTTAAAACTTGCTCCCCACAAGGACTAATTACTAATAGCAGATTTTACTCTGAAAGGAGGGCTTTATCTCTGCATTAGAAAAACAAACATTCCCAGTTAGGCAAATAGGGTCATGATCCCAAAGGAGTTTTTTGTGAGTCTTGTGGTATTTAGAGTTCTTATTGATCTCCCAAATTCAGGACAGCAGTGACTGTGTGAAAAACTTTACCTCTAGTTTTCAAAAGAGATGCTTAGCTTTTGGGAACAGATACCTAAATAAAGGCTCAAATACAAGGTAAAAACAGAGCATGCAATTTGGGCTCACCTTGTGTAAGTCCATCACTTTGGGCAAAGGTAGCTTTTGAACTGAAAGCCTGAATGGGGCAAACTAACTCAGAAAAAAACAGTGTTAGTGGGAAATACATGTCCAGCACAGGGAAGGGGAGTTACGCAAATGAAACTACTCTGCAGCAACTCCCATTGTGGATAAGCCCTTAATTACTTTTAAAATCTCACCATTACTAAACCATGCTTATAATTTCTTGAGGCCTTGAGTTTCTGGAACAACTGGAGTATGAGATTCAATTGCATTCACTTCAGTGGAGGATACAGTTAAGTATCTGCACGTTTTTCAGCTTGAGGACAGTCATTAACTAATTAGTGCATGGGAACATATAAGTTTTTCCCATCTGATTTTGCAAAGTTATTTGGCAATACTTACGAGCTTTTGTTTTCACTTTCCCCCCTCTCCCTTCACAGCAAAGCAAACCCCCACTAGAAGCAGAAGGAGAACTGGAAGTAGAGTGACTTCCCATTTTCCCCTTACTGTAGGCAAAAATATTTGCTGAGTTTTGATTTTTTTATTTTTAATGCAGACACACATAGATATACATATACATATACACATATATATATATATATAAGGGTGTTTAAAAAACTTCAGAATGTCAGTTTCCTTTGTGGCCACGCAAAGCCTCCCTTTCCCGCAAGAGATGTCAGTGGGAGCGGTGAGGGGGGTGGTGGTGGAACTACAACCCCCAGAGGGAGTGTCGGGGAGCAGCTGAGGGGCAGCAGGGCAGGGAGGCGCAGGGCCTGCTGGGAGCTGTAGTTCCGTCGCTCTGCCTGGCAGCCCTCCAAGCACCTGTCTGTCCTGAGGGAGGCAGCGCCCACTCCGCGCCCCACCGCTCCCATCGGGCTGCTGCAGGGCAGCTCCCTGCTGGCAGCCCAACCAGGAACCGCTGGAGGAGGCATGGAAGATTTGTAAAGGTAAAGATCTCCTGGTATTTGCTGTGGAGTTGGTGGAGGAGCGGTGGTGTAAATCGCTTTGACCACCCTAGTCCTCCTCGCCCCGTGCTTTTGGCTGTGAGATTTCGCCAGGCCGTTCTCGTGGCACATTGTTGGGCAAAGTCATCGGGGTTTGAGTTGGTTGGGAAAACTGTCTTCAGTGCTAGCCCAGAGGGCTGGGTGTGTGGAGGTGTCATTCACCCCTGCAGCCATGCAGAAGTGTGGCTGTTGGCTTCTTTAGAAAAGGGATAGTGGGAGAAATAATAATTCAATCTTAGAAAAAGTGAGGGTGGGAATCCCACTCCCTATAAGAATTGGAAATCTTTCCCTAGCGAATAAAGGTCTTATATCATCTAGGTTACTGCTGAATTTAAGGTTGAGTTTTAAGTATTTTTTTTCCTCTTAAGTTGACTTTCTAGGTTGTAGCAGACAGAATTAGCCAAATACAAATTTGCATAAGTGACTGCCATAGTATCTGCCTGTGTATATTTCCTTCTTCCAGTGACTCAGTTGTTTGCTAAACTGCAGGCAACTGAAAGTCTCAGGCTGTTCAGATCACTACTGTGAAAATCCTTGCAAATTCTTCCAGTTTCATCCTGGTTCTTAATAAGATGGAGTGGTGGTCAGGATAGCACAGAGAGAATAACTGGCTTTGTGTGCTTCATGGGCCAGGTAAAACAATTCTGAAAATTTTGGCTATGATCTTTTGGCAAGCAGGCATCTGGGAAACTATTCTAGCTGTTGGTCCTTTACACTTGAATGTAAATTTGCCAGAGAGTTTTGGGAAATACCTTGTAAAAGAATGCTCTGCAGACCTTCCATGGCAGCATGTACATTAGATCCCCTATGCATAGAGGTTTGGTTCAATAACACAGTTATATCCTAATGGTGCTTTCCTTAAAATAATTTACTAATTATTCTGAAAAAAACACTTATTTTTATGTGCTTTACTTGCGGTCAGGATCACTGGTTCTCAGAGATTGCTTCTGGGGTGAAACAGCAAGTAGTGGACAGGCTGAAAACTGTGGGAGCAGAGTGGGAGTTTTTAGTTAAGTCTACCAATGCAAGGCTCTATTAAAACACAGAAGGTGAAACTGAAAACAGGAGTCAGTTCTAGTGAAGGTCTCACCCAAGAGAACATGTGAAAGGCAGTTCTTAGTTCTGCTGGGAATTGCGTTGCCCTTTTAATGTCAATAAAGTAGCTTTGCTGTTGATCTTTGCAGATGTTGCCAAATTCTGAACTGAACAGGTCTGGACAACGAGGCAATTTCTTTCCTGTTCAGAGGCTTGGCAGCTCTGGGTCAACATGGAGATCCATCTTTGGGGTGTGTTGGGTTTGTGCATCATGGGCACCAGGAATGCTGCCATATGGAAAGGAGGAAAACAGAAAGCTAGTGAGCCAGTGTCCTCCATGAATCAAGCATGCAGAAATGTTAAACACAGTGCCCTCAGGTCTAAAATGAGGATGCTATAGCTAATATCAGAAGTGTTCGTAAGAAGCACTGAACTTTCTATGAACTAACCCATTACCTTAAATATCCCAGCAGCTGTAATGGGGAGGGCCCATGGACTGATTTTCATGTACATTATAGACCTGTGGTATATTTGATGTTCTTGCTGCTTATAGTATTAGTGGTGATGCTAACATGTTTGTAATAGAAAATAATTTATGGGGGCATCTGAGTCTGTAAGGATTCCCTACATGTTCAAGAAACTTCCTCAAATGTGAACAACACTAATATAAAAGAGATCATACCTGTATGCAGCCTTGCTGAGCTTTGAGTGTTTCTCTGCACAATGACAGTACATATGGCAACCTAAAACAGGGTATGGCAACACCTGAAAGACTGTCTCCAGAGGAGTGTGATGGCTAGGGATGCCACTAAAACCCTGGGACAGGGCAGGTGCCTGAGGAGGATGATGGTGGTGGTGGTGGTGGTGGTGGCGGCACCGAGCCCTGTGCAGGCAGTAACAGTGGTGTGTGCTTCTCCTCCCTCCCTCTTGGTGGTGAAGGCTGTGCCAGCAAAAGAGATGGACCTCCCTACTCTACCTTTCACCGTTCTCCAGTCAGGCTGCAATATTTAAAACAGACATGGATTTTCCTGTTTACCCAACGTCAGCATGCCTCTCAAATGACAATTGTGTCGGTTTTGTTTTCCTTTCCTCATACATACCAGAAATCTAACAGTGATATGGCTAATGAGATTATATTGACCCATGTCTGCCATTGCTATTAATATCTGAAGAAATTCCCAAATGCCTCAGGCCCAGTGATAGTACAGTTGCCTGCCCATCTTTCTCTTGCCAAACAGAACTGAGTCTTTTTACACTAGCAAAATTGTAATTCCTAGTTGAAATTTTGCTTCTTGGTAGTTTTAAGAAGCTAGGGACCAGATTATATATAGAAGAGAATATATCAAGAATATCCATTTATGAATGGATAGCAAGATGTTTTCCAAAGTCATTTGAACAGTATCCAAATAGCCAATTCCTTTATAAAAATAAAGGAGGCTGAGGGGATTTGGGGGACTCATGTCTATTTCTCACTAACCGTAGGAACATAATCCACCCTTTTTAAAAAAGAGCATTCATAATCCAACCCTAGTGCACAGGCTACTCAATTTCAATTGCTGGTTTTATGTCATTATTGCAATTTTAGTAACTCTGCACAAAACAAGGCAAAAGGTTGCTCTTTTCATTTTGAGCTTTTTCCATCCTCCACTTTTACAGCAAAGGTTACCCTGAGGAGTGTGTACATCTGTCTGTTGTCAGTGTAGAAATACCTATTATTCATAACTTGCCAATGTATATGCTGGAAAAGAGAAGCTGAATTTATAGCTATATTTCCTCTTTGCTGGGGCTTTTAGAGTGGAGTGTTTCAGGTTTTCCATTATAAACCCCTGTTTTCTGAGGTTTATAACAGTCTTGAAGAGCGTAGTGGTCTTGAACCATTATAGAAAGCATGTAATGTTGTATTTATAGTATAGCTGTGGTTGCACATTAAGGAGTGTAATCTTCTCAGTGTACCCACAACGCTCCAATAAGGTTAATTGGAGTTACATATACTAAGAGTAAAACAATATTTTGCCCTTGGTGTTGGTACTCTCCATTCAGAGAGCTGAGTGCATCACACAAGGACAGGGTTCATCTCCCTGCACCAGACTTACAAAAATGCCATTCCTTGCTACACCCTTAAAATACTCACATGCATCTGTAGGGGCCCATCTGAACAACTGCATCCCTTGTTTGATGCCTCACCACTCTACAGACTTGGCCAAAGGAAACCAAGGCAAAGATGACTGAAACTCATTGTATTTTATTGAGTGCATGGTGAGGCCTTTGTCCTGTGTGATTTATCTGCTGTTTCTCTGCTTTTGGATTTTAGCTTTGCATAAATATAAGTCCCATCTGAAACCCATCTTTTCCACTTTCAGTCAGATTACTCCTTCTGGCATCTTGCATTCACGTGTCACTTTGCTTATGAATATAAGGTAAAATGAGTTATGGTTCATCATTACTTCCCACTGTCCCACTGTCCCACTGTATCTGAAGCAGTCCCAGCTCTTCTGTTATGCATCTGGGTATTTGCTGGCATTTCTAGTTAGTCTGAACTGCCACAGACAGAGCAGGTGCTCTTAAGGGGAAAGTTACCCTGAGTCTGGGCTCATCTTCCACTTGCTAGAAGGCATCAGAAGGTAGGAAGGAGATAGGTGGCTAGACTATGTGAACTTTAGGCTCAGATCCC
Source organism: Formicarius rufipectus (assembly GCA_013399695.1). NCBI lineage: Eukaryota > Metazoa > Chordata > Aves > Passeriformes > Formicariidae > Formicarius > Formicarius rufipectus. The sequence continues at coordinate 466,405 of VXAU01003796.1, forward strand.
AACTACACTAGAGTCTGAGAGTTAAAAGGAGTGTCAGCAGGGTTGAAATCTTGTTGAAACTAAATTTTTCTTGCTATTTCAACTCATAAGTCAGGTTATTTACTCTTTCACTTAACCCCCTTCCCAGGGCTAACAGGTCAGCTTATTGGGTTCATGCCTTTTTGCAAGTATTGCTAACCTCAAGCATTCAGAAATCACAAATTTACTCTCATATTCATGAGACTGCAGGAAAATTATGCAGTTTTTAATTGAGCAATTAAAATAGTTTAATTAGTGTTTTAGCCCCGATCCTTTGAGTTTCACAGCTTTGGAACACTTTTTTCCTTGCTTTGAGTTTGACCATCTTTGCCCCTGTAAAACCTCTATTTGTCACAGTTGCACAAATGAACAAACAGTGCTTTAGCAAAAACTTCAACTAAGCCAAAACTTGCAGACATAACCTGAAATTTGGAAATTCCTAGTTTTGTGGTTGTGTAAGTTCACTCTTCTCATTTGTTTTTTTTTTTTTTTCTGTCCTCTCATCAGTTGTGCATATCTGTGTTAAAACATGTCTGCTAAGAATGAGGGCTAAAGGGATTTCTGATTTGGTGAATTAATGCACAAGTAGTCAGCAGAAAGGACTTCAGCAAAAAACCTAATGAATGAGGAAGCACAAACGCTGAACTACAGTAAAACCATCAGTATGTTGCATGTGCTCTTCTGCTGTTTATAAGGGGGCTGCAGTTTGCATGGTAGTTATCTGTGATCCCTTTCATATGGATAAGAAGGCCTTTGGGAATATTTGGCATGATCTACCAAGAACTATTCGTCATGTGATACATACCTTTAGGCAGTGAATACACTCTTGATAGAAGTGTAAGTGAAAATAAGGGTCTTCAACTTATTTTATATTGTCCCTGCTTTTGCCCCCTAGTCTGAAGGTGCTATTATGTTTTCCTGCCCCAGCACTGTGTGTTCCAGTGCCCCATACATTTTGTGTTCTTACTGCCATCTGAAAATACTCATCATGATTGTTCACACTGCAGTTATTGTCATTATGAAATGCTGATCATGGGGAACATTTTCAAAGGCAGGAGAGGCAATAGGGAAACAACTTCCCCTGTCTGTGTACAGGAGTCAGAGCAGCATTACTAAACCCTGTACCTGGTGTTCTCCAGGAGAACTTCCAGTGCCCTGTGAAGAGATGTTTCTGCATCCTGAAAGAGTGGCTCTGTAGATGCCACTACAACACTGCTGAAGAACTGGTGCTGTTCTTAGATTACTTGGAGCTGCCAGGTTGAGTTTCTTTGCAGTCAGGTTGCCTTTCTACATGTGGATATGAACTAATAGCCTCTGGCCTTCTTGAGGTATGAGAACCATTGCTGGGGCAATAGTATTAGTTTGACTTGCTTGATTGTGGTTTTTCTTTTTCCTTTGTTCCAGTTTACTGCCTCTTTTGTGCAGAGACTAGGTGGTGGTATTGCATGAGATGTAGTACCTCTTCTGGTTTTGGCATACTTGTATCATCTAATACATTGTACATTCATTTGCTCTTTTTTTTTTTTNTCTTGTTCATCTAAGAGGGACCCAAAACAAAGAGGCATCCAAATCTATGATTTTAGACCATAAAGGCAGAGCTGATACTGCTCAAATTGTTTCACCAATTTCACTCAAAATTGGTGAAACGCAATTCTACCGTTTTTGTCAGGCTGAAGGCCATAACCCATGGGGACATTCTTCATTCACATCTGTGGGGTTTCTGCTGGGGGCATGTGGTATTTGAAAAACCAGTGATGGACATGAGGTGAAGAATACCTCTTTTCCTTTTCTGAGGTTCATGGAGTTTGAGACTTTTGGTGCCTTACCCTTTTGTCATTTTGGATTTTGACAGGGTATTGAAAAATACATGGTGTTACTGAATTTATACTTTCAATTACCCTCCTCCCACGAGTCTCTCATTATCTTTTTATCTGTCCCAGGTCTTAGTACTAAGCTTGTCAGGGCACTGAGGGCACCAATAGATGTTAATTGTCCTGGTCTCACCAGAGACACCCCACTCTCATGCTGTTCCTGTGGGCCCAGGAGCCCCATTGAAGTTTCATCTGGGTTCTCAGTGGCCCCTCGTTCTGGCTCAGTCTTTGCTGTTTTGATGGACTTTGTAACCTGCCTCCAATGTTTAGCCTGGTGAACCTTCACCTCTTGGGAAGGGACGATCTGTGTGGGGGTTGCCCTCAGATCTCATCCCACTCCCACTTCTGGGCCTGACATCCCCTTTTGAGGCCATGTGTGCAGGATGTTGATGGTCTGCATCAGCAATCAGCTGCTTTTGAAAGAGTCACGGAGCAGCACATTCACCCAGCTTTTGGCTTGTCCTTTTCACAGGCAGAATGCAGGGTGGACAGCTGTGGCTGTTCTCCCACAACAGGATGGTGAGATCTACCTGTTCCTTGCTGCTCTTCTCCCCTTTGCCCTTTCTGTTTGTTCTTCAGCTGCCCTTCTCCTGTCAGGGCACCTAGAAGAATGTGATGGCTGGGGTTTTTCCAGCTGACAATTCAGGAGCCATTGCACTGCTCTACTTGGTGCTGGTTGCTATGGCTAATTGCCTCCAAGGTGTGTGCCCTGCTTTTCAGGAGGCTGCATGTAGTCATTCTCTAATCTTTCCCAGTCTTTTTCTCTTTGTTCCATATTGAAAAGATTTGACAATAAAATTATTGAACTGCAAACTGGAGAGGTAAGGTGGGGAAAGTAGTAGCTAGAGATAGCCCACTGAGCTCTCAAAATATTTCTATTAATTGGGGAAAACCAGCAGAAAAGGACTGGGGTTTATACATTTTTGTACCAATCCCATGAGGTAATGGATGAAAGAGAAATCAATATGCAGTTAATTTAATTAAGTTACGGAACAAAGTACTTTGGTTAAGTTTTTCACAGTTCTTTTGACGTGTCATCCATCACTGAAACAGTTTGGAGGATTCAAGCCTGGAGTTTGTTACTTTTCTTTCAAACAAGGAAGGTTAAGTATTTTTCCTGGTGCTTAATAACTGAACTTCACAAACGAAATGGGAACTTACCAATTCTTACCAGGTATTTTTACAAAAACCATGGTGTGGCCTCACCCTGAATATTGTGTGCAGTTTTTGTCACTGCAATATAACAAAGATATTAAGCCACTAGAGAGTGTCCAAAGGACGACAATGAAGATGGAGAAGGGCCTTGAGGGGAAGCCATGTAAGGAGCAGCTGAAGGAACTTGGTGTGTTCAGCCTGGAGAAGAGGAGACTGAGGGGAGACCTCATAGCAGTTACAACTTCCTCGTGAGGAGAAGAGGAGGGCAGGCTCTGATCTCATCTCTGTGGTGACCAGTGACAGCACCTGAAGGAATAGCCTCAGGTGTGTCAGGGGAGGTTTAGCTTGGGTATTAGAAAAAGGTTCTTCCCCAAGAGAGTGGCTGGACAGTGGAACAGGCTCCCCAGGGAACTGGTCACACCACCAAGTCTGGCAGAGGACAAGAAGCATTTGGATGATACTCTCAGGCACATGGTGTGACTCTTGGGGATGGTCCTGTGCAGGGCCAGGAGTTGACTCAATGATCCTAGTGGGTCCCTTCCAACTCAGTGTTTTCTGTGATTCTGTGATTTATATGTTTCTCTGCAACTACAAGACTAGCATAGGCTTTTTCTATCAGTGTGCAGCTACTGACCCATGAACATAAATCCGTACTTATCTCCTGTCAAGTTTATAGGACAATGAAATTAGAGAATTGCTTGAATCAATCAATGTTTCTAAGCAAGCTATAGAAATATAAACAAGTTACCAATTATTTAATAAAGTCAATTTGCTTCAAAATTCCCGGTGACAGACAGCAGATGTTACATTAATTTCTACTTTCTCTGGAATTTCACAGAGGATGCAAGATCTTAATGTCACTATTAGCAAAGGTAACTTTATTTTAGAAAATCATTCTGAACTCTCACAGCAAGAGGAGAAAACTATCATTCCTTTTGACCACAAAATCCATGCTATTTCCAAGTGGAGCTCTTTGAAATAACTACGATATCTCTCAGCTTGTTGCTTTAGAGGGGACTTAGTACAGTGGCACTACATTTAGTTAGCGTAATGAGTTTTTTAGCCCCTAAGATATTGACTGAGTTTGAAGTACCAAAACTTTTAGTCAGTTAAGATTAAATTTGTTAGTGAAGTACAAGTTTGCATAATACTTTAGCTTTTCTAGAATTTCCTAGAATGGGTGCCTGTTTCCTGAGAAGCATGTAGGTCAATATAACCAGGTTCTGACTTGGCAAAACAATTTATGTGTAAATGTGTGTCTTTCTGTTTCACAGTTGGAAGTATGAAAGTGGCCTCCTTGGTATGGTTTTACAGTTACTGTGTTTGCCTTTTGAGATCCACTTTGCTGGAGTGGTTTTATTCATGATGGTTCAAGAATCTTCCATGAGCTCATGGTGTCCCTTTGGTGCTCCCATCTGTTTTGAGTGTAGCACAAGATCTTTATTAGTAGACTGATGCCTTGGTGGTCTGTCTGTTGGGTAGTTTGTCATAGTTTATCATGCAGGAGTACAAAATCATCTGATTAATCTGCCTAATCAATCTCTGAACAGGGATAGTAATAATTAAATCACAGATGGCCATTATAAATCTCTGTATTCCAATACACTAATATTCCCAGTACTTTGGATATTAAGGTTGTTTTAAATTTTAAGAAAATATCTGTGTCAAATGTGCCTTTGATCTCTTTGATTGGTCTGCCTTCAAGAGGTTAAGAATTTGTTTTGGCTTTGAAAAGGTTTTTGTCTTAAAGATAAATTGTTATCATATATACTTGCACATTTTTGTACATGGGCTTTGTTAAAGCTTATGCATAAACTAGTTTGTGATTAATTTATTTTTAAGCTGTTTTGTGATATTTTGTCTGTACTATTTTGTGGCTAAGCTGCCTATAGCAGAATTTAATTGATATGAAGACTGTGCTACAAATTTCTATGGACATAAACTGCTGTAAAATTAAAATTTAACATCTTCCTGGACTTCCTTCACCTGTGATAAAGTTGGTGTGGCTCAGACTTATTGAGATTATTATAGACCTAAAACATATGAGGTAGAATAGCATGAGAGGAGTTGAATTTGGTCATTAGCAAGAGTGTGTGATTAGTCTAGCTGGTGTAGTCATTAGCTTCTGAAATATATGAGACTCCACATTCCATTTGATATACTTTGAAGACAAGTCAAAATCCTTAATGATTTAGACTTACTGAGAAGGTCTATGATCTTGCTTTTTGTAAGCTCTGTATTTCTTGTTGGAATGATACGTGTGTATGTCAAGCATTGCTGAGGCTTCTAGCCACAGTTATATTCATTAGGAAGTTGAAATGCATTGTTTTGGAAGAGCATTTACAGAAAATATTATTGGAGTCAAGGCAGAGCTTTATGACATGAAGGGTTCCTGTAAAACCTGGATTGTCTGGGTGCCAGGTTTTTTCTTTCCTCTTCAGCTGAGGAACAGTTCCTTTTCTCAGACTTTGAATGCTATTATCTACTTCCCTATTTGAGAGTTACTGCTGTGAATGCCTGTGCAGGCTGAAGCTCTGGCTGTTCAGGACTGAGCTGCTTCTGTCTTGCAGGTCTGCGATTTGCTGGGGAGCTCCAAGGCAATGCTGGGAAATGAGGGATGTGATGGGTGCCTTCTTGTAGACAACATTTGTTTGTGAGCAATAAGGTGGTGATTTCTGGAATTTACTTGCTGGGAGAGAGAAGAGCTTAGATGGCACCGTGTCAAGGAGCTGCAAAGCTTGGTAGATGCAGTCTTGAGAGAAGCCTTGTGGAGGCAAATGCAGACCGTGCTGCTGACTCACAGCAATCTGACAGGAAAAGGTCCTCTTCCACTTCTGCTTGTCTCTGCCTTCCTCTAGCTTGCGGTTAGTGAGGACTTTGTATCCGTCTGCCTAGTTCTTTGATACTGTTATCACATTGACCAGCAAGGCTCCAGCAAAGGAAGGGAGATTGGTGAAAAGTATCCGTGCTATTAACCAGTTAATTAGAATGATATTTCTCATGTAAAGGATCTGTAAAGAGAGGCTCAGGGTTGATAAATAGCCTGTTTTCATTGCTATCTGCACCCTCTTTATTCCCCACCCTGTGAAGCATCATGTGGATTTATGTCTCTTCTCAGCGCTGAGATCCTTAACTCTGAGATGACAACTGTGGTGTGTGGGTCTGTGAGGAGTGCTGCGGCTAGGTTTTAGAGTCAATGCTGTGGGTCACCCTTCCTAATGGTTGGAGGTGCCAAATTAGAATCCTTCAGCTAGAAACTCGTGATGAGGCCTAAAAAATAAAGCAAAATCAGCCCCAACATCAAAACCAGAAAAGGACGAAAACAAAAACCTGATTATGTGTTTCTTCCAAATTGTACGCTTATGTGAGAGCCTATTTTCTTTTGTAATCCATGCATTTGAGAACTATTCGTCCCACCTATTTCCCAGTGTGACTGGGAAAAGACTCCTGTGCTTCTTAAAAAAACAGTAAGGTCTGTATTGTACTTGACCTGTGTGTGCTGCTAGGAGTTATGCAGCTGATTTTAACAGGCGAGCATCTATCCTTTAATTAAAAAGCCAAGTAAATGTAAGTACAGTGAAATCAGAATATTATTTCTTACCTTCTACACTTGTGGTAATTAGTTTAGTTTTTTGAAGATACTTTAATGCATATGTGTTTGGTTTTTTGTTTGTTTGTTTGGTTGGTTTTTTTTTTAATAAAATCCAACTGAATCAGTTGCTGGTTGGGATTTGCTTATGCCCACTGATTAATTCCTTGTGTCTTGATTCCTGATTCTTGTTGCAGTTGTTCTTGGATAACTTGCCAGCAGCAGCAAACCAGCAGAGTTGTTATTGACCCAGAATAACAATAGAGTTGTTACAACAGTAAGCAAGGTTTTCTGTGAACTACATCAATAATCTGTGGAACTGATGAGCTGGTTAACACCTTTTACTTATTCTGCAAAGATCTGGGGTTGGAAGGGAATAATGCAGCTGTGAAGCACAGGAGAACCAAAATAGCAGTGATTCAGTTAGAGTAGAGCCAAATCTTCTTAAACTCCATTGTGTTAGAGACTTTACTTTTTTTTGATACCTATATTATTAACTTCTCTGATAAATGCAGGAAATGTAATACAGTGATACTGGAGAAGCCTTGCACATTAAATCTAAGCTATTGTCTTGGGGTTGTAATAGAAGAAACCACTCTTCGTCTGCTGTGTTATGAGAATCAGATTTTACAGAATTTCTGTTTCTCAAGGTTACCATGTAATTCACAAACTTAGTTTTTGTGTAGCACTGACTTCCTTAACTTTCAGAGAGGTTATTTAGAATGGGTAGGAAGTCTGCAGTACATATATGAGTATTTCTAGTTTCATAAGCAGTAAACAATATTGGATGGTTGAGGGAATTTTGCCATGGGCAAGGGCATTTACTTGCAAGATGTTGCTGTTGTTATCCTGAAGCTTTTTTTTATTATGGAATTTGGTTATTTTAGTGTTCAACAGGTTGGTGGTCTTCTCTCATAGAAGTGCTTCGAGGTTTGCTTTCTGTTTTACCTTTCTAATTGAACTGGATCAGATGCTTGAAACAGCACTGAGGTCTGCAGGCAGGAAAATATGGAAGAAAGCTGAAGAATTCATACACAACGAACAAACCATTTTCTGATTTGCAGTCAAAGTTTGACTGTTCCTGTGCAGGTTGTTTGATGGAGTGTGACAGCTTGATTGTGCTACAATGTAGAGATAATAGATTAGGTCATATTGATGTTAAATCTGATACTAGAAATACAATTTAGGGGTAGCCAAAGTATCTCTGGAGAGACTAGTTAATTATGCGTCCAAGGGGAGCACTGCACTGAACCAGGAAAATTTGCTGTAGCACTCATGAACTTGAGATGATACAGCCAAACAGTGCTGTCTGTGTGGACTAATCTGTGTGACAGACGCTGGTTAATGGATCTAGAACTACAGCTGGGATTTTCTGTCATTAGTTCTTCTTCCTCTGTATTTGTTCTGGTAGTCACATTAGATGAGTTTTCCTCTAATTCCTCCTTTTAGTTGTGATAATTTAAAGTTTTTTTTGTTCCTTTCTTTCAAGATATAACCAGCTTGGAAATTAAGTGCTAATGAAGTTTTGTGTTGCTAAAAAAGCTCTACTTCTGTTGTTTTGTAGAATGCTACTGTTTGTATGCCAGGGCACCCCTGAAGGGTCTTGATATTTTTCTTCCATGATCTGTAACATGGTCAGGCTCTCTTCCTGACTTCTCCCTGCTACATACACCAGTTTCCCATACTTTATATCTAAAAACCTATTCACCAGCACCGATGTCTCAAGCTGTGGGTATGTAAATATTTACTGGCATCACAGTCAACAGTGGGAGGGGGAAATTGCTACATTCTATCATTCAGGGAACCTTGGAGTTCAGTCTGGGAGTGTGCAGTCGATGAGAAGAGGAAAGGTTTGCAGTTTGCACTTGACATGTTTTTGCTCTCTCGGTTCCTGTTTTGTTGCAGATGTCACTCACATAGCCGTGGAAGGCTTTATCAGCTCTTGCGGAGGCTTTCCCCTGCACACAGCACTCAAGGCTGGAGCTGTAGTGGAGGAAAATGGAGCCTGTAGATCTCCTGGCATTTGCCTCTCTAGAAATGAATAGCACAACAGTCACCCTGGCTCTGCTAGTGGTCTTCCTGGTCCTGCTGTGTTGGTAAGTGACAATGTTGATATGGGCTGCATATCTGACACAAAGCCTGCTGAAGCTCCTCTAGCATCTATAGAAGCTTGTATTCACAAAGGGAAACTGGAAGATAATTGCCTAGGTTTGGATGCAGACATTGTAATAAATACTCACAAAACTCATGATGCTTTTAGCAAATTCTCTCCTTACAAGATTGTCTTTTAAGTGCTTTACTAACAAATGGCTAGCAGAAATTGCCTTCAAAACTAAGAACTTGTTTGTTGATTTCTTATTAATTCCTGTGGGCAGCAGAAACATTGGTCAGAAAGAAACCAAGTTGTTGGATCTCTTCTCTGTACTATGATGCACACTTGTCCCTTGCCAGGTTTCCTAGCTTAAATGTGCAGACACTTTAACTGTTGCTTGAATTTCCTCTCTTGTTCTTTGCACACTGACTAGTGGATACAAATCAGAATAACAGCAGTCCTAATGTTTAGCACAGTAGACATTGCAGTGAAATGTTGTGCTGAAATAAAAACAAACAAACAACAACAACAAAAAACCAAAACAAAACCAAAACAAACAAACAAACAAAACCCACTCTGTCCAGACAATTTATTTTAGAAATTAAATTAGCTGAACTTGGAGTACTTTTCTAACTACTTTTACTTGTATACCTCCTCAAATCCTGCCTTCCAGTCAATGAATGTTTGTTTTTTTCTCAGTTGTATGAATTTCAAGAAAAAGTTTCAGGGATGATTGTAAAAAAAGAATATCTGACAAAAACCCAAAGCCAATCTAGAAGAGTAGTGATGGCACCATGAGTTTGGGACAATTATTATAGCAAGGTAATGACAGACCTATTCTGAATGTATTTTGCCATTCCTTCACACTGTTGAGCTTCAACTTCCTTCTGTGTCTAGGGAGGGTCTAGAGACACCAAAAAGAGTCAAACTCATACTTGATGTATGTTGCCACATAAAGCAGGTGGGTGACCCTGCTTTTTTTAACAAGATGTCCCCAGATCATCACAAATATCCAAGTCCTACTTACTTTGAAATTTATTGGGAAGAAGAATGGCAGCAGATCTTTAACTAAGACCATGATGTTTAGCTGCTGACCTGGACATCTCTGTGAGCTTAAGGGGATGAGAGGGAGGACAGAGGCACATCCAGAGTTCAGAAAAGCAGGAGATCAGCCGGTGAGATCTGGTTGCCTGTGAGTCACCTGAAAGAGCCTGGTATTTCCACATAGTACATGTTCAGATATGCCAAGATCTCCGATGATACAGAAGTGCTCCTTGTAAGTGTCAGGTACAGTGTGGTATATGCTTGTCCAGGGGCTCATTTTCTGGTTCTATTTAGGGAAGGCTGTTCCTCCCCTTGAACTTAAAACATGGTGGTTTAGTGCACGTTCAGTCTTACCATTAACAAAACTAGCTCTAATTGCAGAGTTAAACCACACTCATGGCTGTAGTCAGTCACTGCTGAACTGAGTGCCTACTATATAAATCTCAAAAAGTTCTATTTAGCAGTGAGGCAGGAAATTGTCTAATAGAAATATGCCATTTAGTGTGTCTCTTCTACCGGTTGAAGGTGAGTTCTGTGAAAGCATCAAGAAAAGGAAACTGATGGTTTATATGGGGAAACTGGTTTATACCCTTATCTGTTAATGGTTATTACTACTCAAACTTGTTGATCTACAGATTCAGGTTGATTTTTAAGCAGCTTATTAAATACAGGTGCCTATAGGTCACTCTTCCAGGGAGAAGCTGCTCATTCTTAAACCTGCAGTGAAATACGCTGGGCAACATCTGTGGGCTATTGGTAGGTTTGCCTGGTGGCTAGGTTATTCAGAGCCATTTTTCTCAGTAAAATGCAGTGACTGAACCTCTAAGGTTAATGTCTTGAAGCACATCTGCTAGTGTGTGGTGGTTGTTGTTCAAACTTGTCAACTTACTCATTTGAGTCTATTTTGCATAAAGTTTTTCATACTGCATGCCTGTTTAAGCAAATGAGTAAAACTCAATGCGCGCTCACAGCTTCCTTTATTCATGGCTGAAACCTTGGGTTAAACAGTATGTAAAATGGTTGCCAATAGAAATGTAGGTTCATAATTCTAGAGAATGTTTTTATTAGAATCATGTTGCAGAGATGATTATCTGGCTCGTTTAGGAGTCAGAAAACATGAGTGTTGTGTATGGCACGACTAATAATAAAATAATAACTCTTAAAGTTCCTTTGATGTTTATGTTTTCATTCTAAGCCTTATTCTCATTTTTTAGTAACTCCTGAATTTTTCTTTTCCTAGATTCTTCTGCCAGGTTCATATCTTTTTGGAAGGGCAATCATGGGGGAAGGGAGAAGTTAATATTTGCTGGTGTAAATTTTGTTATGGTAGTAGCTTATGATTGATCAGGGTTGTGTTGTGTCAACTCTTGTGTGAGTACAAGGAACAGGTGGTTTGTCCACCTTGTTGGCTGTAAAAGGCTTAATAAGGCCCAACTGAAGGCAGTTGCAGGTAGAGGAGAGAGTCAAAAGACCTAATGGACACTAGGATAGGAACATGGTGATGGCAACTGCCATGTTATCAATCTATTTCCTTAGCATGATTTTTGTCGATGGGGTTTAAATGACAGCCTTGAGCTGCTGTCTGTTGGCTCAGCCTCAGTCACTGTTAACATGTGTATTATAAGGCCAGCTGTGATTTGTCACAGTTCAGGTGGCAGGTGGTATCTTGCTAAGATGTGATAAGACCAATCTCTTCACATTTTTGGGTATGGTGAGGTCATATGAAGAATGAGTTGGTTGGGAAAAGGAGGACAGACTATAGCTGCATAAAAATAAACTTCTAGGAAAGATATGGTTCTTAGGAAAAACCTGGATGATTCAATAATTTTTAGGCTGTTATTTATGGTGCAATAAATAACTCTTTATAACAAATCATTTAGTAACACATCTCTAATTTTTTGCACGTTGCCTTCAGCATAGCATGGAGGCAATGCTTGTAGTGCATTGTGTCAATTTTAAGTCAGTGGAAGTATAATCTCTCGGTGTTTGTCTTCCACATGACCTTAAGTCAGCTATAAGGAGAGGCATTTTAAGGTAGATGATTTAATGTTGGGAGTAGAAATCACTGAAAAGCTATTGGGTACATAGTCTCTTCAGAAGTGAAATGGGAAGAACAGACCTGAGGTTATTTTTTTTTTTTTTGGTAATCTGTTCATTTAAGAGGCTGCTTAAGCCTGTTTGCTGCCCCCATTCTACTTGTTCTCAACAGGTCAGAGTCTCTTCTTGCAGACTTTGTATCACGGATTCTTCCATGGCACTTGCTACATCATTGCTATTGTGATAGACAACTGAATTACTGCTTTATGGACCACAAAAGGCATAGTATGGCTAAATACCCAGAGTTCACTGGCACAACACTTAGCACTTTTTAAAAAAATCCCTGTCCATGTCCCTCCCACCTACTGTGATTTATTCTATCCAAACTGATTATCAGAGCAGCTTTCTTTTAAGAGCATTTTCTTTCTCAGTTGCAAGCACTGCTGTGTCCATTTGCCTAATCTCTGTGAATCTCAGGGTTTTTTTTTCAGGCATGAAATACAACCAAACACTTAAGGGAGGGATGAGATTAACATTTACAAATCTCAGTGATATTCTCTATTGCAAAATACAGTAGTATATCTGTGCAACATATTGTTCATTTTCATTTCAAACATATGCTGAGTTGGATATCCCATGCTTGGCTGTAGCTGCAAACATTGCTTTGTGTCTTTCTTTTTGCTGTCTGGTTAGATGTTTGATAAAATGAAAGCAGGAGTTTATCTTGCTTTAAAGTTTAATGTACCATAAGCTGAGCATTATGAAGAAGCTGTCACAGCATTCAGATACCTGTGTTCAAACTGGATTATCAACCCCTTGTCTAAACAAACCTGGATTTTTTAGAAATATGGAGGTTGGATGGGAGTGTTTGTTTATGTTTGTAAGATACATGTCTAATTGCATGCTTTCAAACATACCAAAACATATACTAATGGTGTTCCTGTCTGTTTCTGAAAAGCTACGTAATTGAGAAAGATGTTGTTTTTACATTTTTGCATTCTGCATTTTTACAGTAATATTGATAATCACTTGTGTTACAGACTAGCATAGTGAGACTAAGGGATTTGAGTTCCACTGGATCAAGGTACTGTCCACTCATTGCCTAACAAGTCAGTCCTGACCCAAAGCACTTTCAGTCTCTGATAAAAAAGAATGAAAACGTCCTCTGATCTTAAGTCCAGAGATTTTCATACTGACAAATGTGGGAGATACTTAGACATGGGGGATGTGTTACAGTTTATCAGTCAGTACCATACCTACACTAGACCATGGTATTATTTTGATGCAGGTGACTTCAATATGATTGCTTGTTTGGCGTAACTTTACATCCTGTGGTTTTGGAAAGGGCTCCAAAGGGAAAGTTTAGAGATAATATTTGTCCAGCAAAAACTTCATTCTGATTTTACAAAACTCTGCACTTTGGACTTGAGTTAGGTAAAACTGAGGTCAAATAGATGTCAGGTTTGGTTGGATTTGGCTTTTTTGTTTGTTTGTTTGCTTGATTGGATTTTTTTTCTCCTCCAAATTAGATGCCACATAATACTAGATCTTGGATCAATTTTTGTTCCTCAAAAAATCAGTATTTACATAAGATGTTTGGTAGCTAAAGCCCTAGGTTTATTGTCTGAATGAAGGCATAAGGTTAGCAGATTATTCTCCCTCATGCATCCAGATAGTGCTTCTGGACAGATCCAGTGACAGGCAGTACAAAACGTGGATCCTCTCTGGATCCACCACTGTGTGTGTGGATGGGCCCTAACTTTTCCACCTGTCACTGCTGCCATCAAAGGCACAGGGCTGCAAGGACCACTATGGCTGGAAACTGACCTGGGTATGGAGCATCAATATACAGCTCCACTCTCATGTCAGGCTCTTTGAGTTAAGTGGTTCAGGGAGGCCATCCTAATCCTCAGGTGTTAAAGCAAGTTTGTTGCCCTTGCTGGCAGAAAGCACAGCTCTGTAGACAATGAGTGCTCAGGGACTGATGATCACGTCCTGGTGCTGGGCTCTGCCTGCTGAATTTGTCTCCATCTTCCACATCCCTCCTGCAGCCATGTCTGACCTCTAAGCTGGGATCTAAGGTAAATCCCTAGTGATAATAATGATAAATAATGATAATAATGATAAATAGGTAGATCCCTAGTGAGTCTTTCCCTACTTCAACCTTGTAGCTTCTCAGTTTACAGTGAAGCCAGCAACAGGTTTATAGAGGGTCAGAAGGCAGGGAAGTTTGGGGGGTTTTGTATTCTGTTAACCCCAGATGATGTTTTTCTTTTTTCCTACAGTGGCCATTATGTCAATGGAAATTCTGCTTCCCTCCCCTTCATTCAAATGTCCCATTATGAAAACAGGGAGGATCTGAGTCAACAGGAAACATCAGCAAACTGCTGTTGATGGCAGAAAAAAATCCTAAAAGATTCTGAATTGTTTTTGCCATGCAGTTTTGCATCAAGCAAATCCGGAATTCCCACTAATGTGTCAAACATAATTTGATCCCACAGCTGTGCAATATAAGGCCTTTTCTTTGAGCTAAATCAAGCATCTCTAGGTGAGCCTGAGACAGAGCAGAGTAAGCTACTGAAATACAGTTTGGAAAAGTGCCACACCACAAATGACTAAATGCCTTCTTTCTCTGAAAAAAGTACATCTGATCATCCAGAAAGAAGTTCAGTCAATGTCCTGATTATGCTGCCTTTAGGTAAACAAAATGATCTTATTTTTTTGAGAAGAGTTATAACAGTTTTCTGTTGTTGCTATTGTAGCTTCACAGCTAGGTCCTCTGGGACATTCCCAGAGGCTGTTACAACACCTTGGTTATCCTGATAAATGTAACTGGGCCCCTAGTCCTGTGCAGCTTTGGTTTTGCCTGCTTGCACTGCACTGTGAAACTCAGAAACCTCTTATGTTCAAGTTGTTTTGTTTTAAATTTAGATATTACATGTCCAGTGGTAATTATTTGAAGGCCTTCAAGTGCTTGTGAGATTTTTGCTTTTGTAAAGGTGCATTTTATCCTAAAAACTCTGTGTAAATATGCCAATAGCCAGCCTATTAATTCCTTGTGGTCTTTGTTTTTCCCTAAACATTTTCATGCCTGTCCCCATTAAACCCCATATTAAAACACAGTTTGTTTTTACTGCATGGAGATTAGAGCTTTAATTGTATGTTGAGGTAGATGTACTGGGATAGGATAGTTTTCTTTTGTGAAACAAGTGTATTTATGTGTCTTCTGCTATGATCTCCAGATGTAGTGTCCAATGGAGTATGCTGCAAATGCACACAAATGGTGCAAGAACAAACAGGAGCTGGATGCAGCCCTTGAGCCATCCCTTTCCTACATTTCCTTTCCCACAGGGCTTGCAATGGACTCAGTCTGGGCTGGACTGGGTTGTAGAGGCAGGAGAGATTGTCAACAGTGGGGAATTGCTCTGACTCCTTCATCAGGCAACTTCTGCCTGGGAGCCTTATCTGGAGCTTCGCTTTGCTCTTCTGGACCAGCACTTTGCTTTCAACTTTTGATCTGTTGTTTGCCTTGGAGCAGGTCGCTTAGTTTAACTTGGGATATTTGGGCATCTCTCAAACTGATTTTGGGAGCACTGAATTAGCTTTTAGGTGTTCCTGCCTCCATCTACTGTTTGTATCAGGAATATAAGGAACTTAATACACTGCTGGCCATGTTTTAAATGGAATTGAAATTAGTTGGTGAAAGAAGGCAATGTAAACAACCTCCTCAGGGAGGAGGTTCTGCCTGTACAAGCAGCTGGGCACTCCATGCCATTGCACTGGGGCTGTCTCTTGCTGTGTCTGTGCATTCAATTGCCAGGCTCAGAGGAGCCTCTCAGGTCTGCTGTAAAGTCTCCAAACAATACCATGAAATCCAGACGGGCATACTGGCTGCCCTACATCAAATGACCAGTTATTTCTCCTCCTGTGCTTCAAACTATGTGGACTTGTCACTCCACACATTTCAGATAGTACAATAAGTATCCTTCCAACCTGCCTGTTCTCCCTCTTAAATGAAAAGTTAAAACACTGGGCAGTTTTGACTGGTTAGAACTCCTCAGTGCTGAAACATAAATTTCTGTTCTCCCTTCTCTTGTCTTCTTTAACACTGCTTCCATCCTTTAAAGAAAGTTGCCTTTATTCTTATTCACTCCTTTTTGTCCTTGCATCAGACTTCATCCCTACCAATGTTTGTTATGTTTTGTCCTCATTGCTGGCTCACAGGTAACTAATGCCTTTGATTGCTATGCCTTGCTCTTCCCTAGAGAAGTTTACTACAGTATTTAGTGAAGCTTTCTGAAAAATATTTTAAAATAAAATATTGACAAATTCTTGAGAGATTGTATTTTATGAGTTTCCCTTGACACACCCAAAATCTTTAGATGGTATTTTTCTATGTCTTATCTCCCTAGTTTTGTTTTTGGCGCTTTTTTGCCCACTGAAAACAAAGTTTACTCTTCCATGGGCTCAGTGTATGCTGAAAGAGTGCAAAGTATTTTCTTGTTTGGGTTTGGATATGCATTTATTTCACTTACACAGAAACAGTGGAGGAGCTTGAGAAAATGATGTTTGATGACAAGGACAGGAGGGCACAGTCTTAAGCCATGCAAGGGGAGGTTTAGGTTAGACATTAGGAAAAAGCTCTTCACAGAAAGAATAATTGAGCATTGGAAGGGACTGCCCGGGAAGGTGGTGGAGTCGCCGTCCTTGGAGGTGACTGGATGTGGCACTTGGTGCCGTGGTCTAGTTGGCAAGGTGGTGTTAGGTCACAAGTTGGACTTGATGATCTTGCAGGTCTTTTCCAACCTAATTGATCCTATGATTCTGTAGTGTCTCTCTTCATTCCCTCACTTTCATGTAGCATTGTTTACACTGGTTACAACTCTTTTAAGCTTTACTTGTTTATTTGACATGTATTATCTGTGACTGGAGTGTTGTGCAGGTCAATAGGAACACAAGAGTTTTAATACAAGGGTAATCTAATATATGGGGGATTTTCCATGGCCATTCATTTGGTAATTTCTTTTCTGGCCACTTGCTGCTTTCATGGTTCTGCAGAACCTGTTAGGTTGTTGGGAGAGTAAGGAAGCAACAAACAAGAGAAAAGAAAAACCTGTTATATTACTGTGTTGCTTGGGTAGGAAAAGAAGCTGAATGCTTAGCAATGGCTGGAAAAAGGACTATAAAGAATGGGCAAAGAAGGATGGTACTCCATATAAATTTGTAGTGGGTCATTACAGATTGAGGTCAAGTATGTTTGGGCAAATTCAGACTGGAAGAAAGGAGTTGAACTGAGATGTATGTTGGGAGTAGGGAATGGGGCATTGTCTGTGTGTTTGTGTTGATCAAGTAAAGTCTACTTCCTTGGAAATAGTTCCTATCAAATGATAAAAGCCTTGTGATACTCATTAGGAGTTGAGGGGTATGGTAAGCATGAAAAGGCAGTGGGCTTTAGATGAGATGAGTAATTGGTAACCGTATCATCACAAGCTCCTGCTGAATAAATGCTATTAGATGAGAACTACTGATGCAGTTCTGAACCTGTAACCCTAAGTATTGTTTTAACTTACGCTGTAACAATAAATCTGATGTAATCTGCACATGCATGTTTGTGGTTTCTCATCCAAAAAGCTCCAAAGAGCTTTTATGTAAACACCCTCTCAGTAGAACTATAACAATTGAAGAGGTCGTCAAGGTATGTGGTTTGAAATGTGGGAAAGACATGAAATAAAGCTATCCTGGGAGAGGAAGAAGCAACTATAAGATCTTCAGTGAGTTGCTTCAGACTGCAAGGGCCTTCTTCCATATCTCAAAACATCAATATGATCTGTTTCTTCTCCAAAGATTTTAACAAACCTCTGTTTCAAGATTTTCTAAAATACTTGTCATGCATTGAGATGCAGCAACCTCTTCAAGAGAGTTCTCAGTATAAACTTCATGGCAGCAAAACTGAGAAGCTGTATGTTTATGTTAGGATAGATTGCAGTGAGTGTAACACTATTGTACTGGATTGATTAATGTCTCTGAAAGCTATGAGGAATTGTACCCAGTAAGGGACTCTGAGTTGACCGTGTATTTCCTTGGTAGCCGTTCAGGTCAGAGCTCTGGCCAACAGCTGTAGGAAGAGCAAACACCTCTCAGTGTTTCCAGAAAGACTTTAGATTCAATATTTAGCTCATGAAACAGGGCTGTTTGAAGTAACTTTCAGCAGCTTCCACTTCTAGATATGTATGTGACTTGCTGTCTTTCATCTCCTCTTTGGAGCTAAGAATAGGTGGTGCAAAGATAAAGAATCCTCAGTTTTGTGAGAACTGCTCCTAGCTATGGCAACAAACCTTGAGCCTTGCCTATTTCAGAAGTATTTTTAACTTGATTTGTCTACTAGAAAGATTTAGACTTAAGGTAATTTCTCACAGTTTGGACATCATCCTCAGTAATTGTGTTTTCAAACTTTAAAAAGTTTAAATTTTTTGCAGTAGTTCAGTATTCAGTGGTTTCACCATTTATTTTCTTTCCTGAGATACAACTTTTGGTTAATTTAAATCAAAATGCTCTCAATTTTAATGGAAAACCAGCCATCTGGTGTTCTCCTTGAACAGAGAGCTGTGTTATTAACTGAAAGAGACCATCAGATCTTGGGTGTCAGGCACAGAGCAGTGAGGAACGTCCCCACAGCAAGGTTGCGGAGAGCTTGGAATATTAACTGTGGGCACAAGATGGTGGAAGGACTGTAGGAACCTGCGCCTTCGCAGACCATGAGTCTTGTAGGCACTGGTGTATATACAGTGTAAGGGTGTTCATCCTGCCAGGACTCAGGCTGGGATTTGAGGCATAGGATTTATTCCAAACCTGCCTTCTTAGCTTTAGTAGGCTCAAGCTGTTAACAAGCATGGTAAGGGAGGCCTTTATTTCCATGATAGCTGGTGACTCAGTTCCTCTTTCAAGCTTGAACTGTATCACTGGCAGACATTCTTCTTTTTAATTTTTGACATTGCTATGGGTTCTGTGTAGTAAAGCCTTTTTCTCCCTCCTTATCCCCCTTTTTATTTACGTTCCTGAGTGACAGCATAGCCAAGCGGTGAGCTCAGTGCCATGGAAGCATTTTATATTTTGAGCAGAGATAAAAATCTCATTTCTTCTATAAACAAAACAAATCAACAGATGATGCCCAGGAGAACCATTTCTCTATAGCCATTTTCCTCCAGCTGCTTTCTATTCTGTGCAGCTTGCAATGCACCATATGAAATACGTGTGTGCCTTTCTGTGTGTGCAAAGTGCAGGTTTCCTCCAGACAGTGGCAGTTTCATCATTAAAAACAAAACAACCCCCACCCAGAAAACAAAACACCACTTTGTTATTTTTCCTTTTAC
This sequence comes from Formicarius rufipectus, assembly GCA_013399695.1. Taxonomy (NCBI): domain Eukaryota; kingdom Metazoa; phylum Chordata; class Aves; order Passeriformes; family Formicariidae; genus Formicarius; species Formicarius rufipectus. The sequence goes on from VXAU01003796.1 coordinate 485,581, forward strand.
AATGCTGTAATAATAAAATTACTAACAGAGAGTTGGGATGTTTGGTTGTTTAATAATGTGTACTTGCTTGAGGATATGCTGGAGGAACTCTGCAGCCACAGCCAGTGCATCTTCCCTCTGAATGGGTTTGGACTCTTGTCTGTGGTAGGATGAGGGACAGAAATAATCTGTGAGCCTGAGTGTGTCACAAACATGGCAGGGTTGAGGGTACAGCAAAATAACTTGTTCAGAGTTTGCTGCCCTGTGTGTGCTTGCATGTGTCCCTGTGTCAGGGGGGAGTTTCACTCCAATGCTGCAGCAGCTTTGTGGCTGGGCACAAGCATGTTGCAGCAGTGAAGCTGGTGGAAGGCAGCAGTAATTGGCCCCTTCAGCCTGTTGTAAGCCCTTGGTTGATGGCACTTTCTGCTTTCCTGGTTCTGTTTGGCAATGGTGAACTGTTCAGAGGCTTGGGAGGATGGCCAAAAGTGACAAGGAGGTGGGAGCTGAGACCCAGAGGCACTGTGGAAGGAGATCATGCACAGGAAAGAGGAGAGGGTTGTCTGGATGAGGAGCTGATAGATAAAGTGAACAGCAAGGTCTGACATGCTTGGGAGTAGTTGCAGGTCAGCCATTGGTATATCTTATCTCAGCAGCATCCTTCTGCTCACCTCCCCCTCCTGAGATGTGCTGCTGTACGGGAGGATGGTAGCTGTGCCAGATGTTCCTAAGCTGGGGCCTGGGAGAGTAGTATCCATCCTTGCAGGGGCAGAGAAAGGTGATAAAAGTTTGAACATTGCTAGGTTAATGGACTATCTTTTTGCCAAAAATAGTCAGTGGTTTCTGAGACGTGAAGGAACTTGGAGCTAGCTGTGGGGGGCAGGCGGGCAGTAAAATTTGGCAACACTACTTCTGGTCATCTTGATAAAGCATGGTTTAGAACTGAAGGAAAAGAATGTGGTTTCTCATCCAAAACACTCCTGGGAGCTCTTATGTATACGTGTATGTACACACATATGTATACATTTACACTTATATATAAATACATAGTGAGTCACTCAGAACAAACAGCTTCTAAATGAGCAGCCAAACATAACTGATCTGATCCTTGGATAGATCAGGCTGAGTGCCCAAAGCAACCCCCTTATCCCATCTCTAGCCAAATGACTTCTGGCAGCTAAGGAAATAACCTTGGGTAAAACCAATAGAACTTTTATAACAGGGATGTTAGCTATTGACCCTGAGTGTATTTTATGACACTGCCTTGGTTTTGCCTTGTATATCTTCATTCTGTTGTTGATGTGTTGTTCTGTGTTTTTGAAAAACTGCAATCTCTCCCGAGCACTCCAGTACCTGCCATTGCAGCACCGGGGCTGCGAGCTCACACTCATCATCACCAGATCATTCTCTAAGGCAGGTCTCATCTGGGCCAGGGTGGGCACATGAGACAATTTTGAGTTATTTAGCTGGAGTGCAAGACAAATAATTTATACCATTTCTGCTTTGCTACTGGGAGAAGAGAGGCTGTACCTGATCTGGTTTGAAGTTCACTTTTCCATATTAACAAATCCCAGTTATCAGAGGTTTTGTCTACCAAGTCAATGCTTTGGGTAGTGTGGCTGAGATGGTTTTGATCAGAGACTTCTTGCCCTAAACTTGAGTTTGCTGAATCATTAAAACAGGGTCTCAGACTTGCTTGAGAACTCAGTACCATTTACTTTGCACAATTTCAGGGAGCAGCAATAAAAGTTCAGTAGAAATTTCCCTGACTGCCAAGTGAACATAAATATTTTTTTAAAAATTTGTATTGCTGAAAGTGTTTCCCAAGGTCATGTTCTTATGTCTGAATATTTGGGCTTGTAACCTCTATGGAGGTTGAACTCAGAGCCTTAAGGAAGTGAAAACTAAGTGTTGTTACATAGCTGACTTTTTATTTTATTTCCCAAAGAAGTAAGATATTTTAGGTGCTTAATTCCTTTGAAAATTTGGGTTTAAAGGAGGTGGTTAACAGTCAGAAATCTTGTCACAGTTGCTGGCAGCAGGGACTGGTTGTTTTTCTGGGTGACACTATTTTGGGTCAAGTAATAGAGCTGATTGTAAGATTTAAAAACATTTTGGTAAAGTTTACATGGCCAGATTATCACATTAATTATCCAAGAAATTCTAAACTCATGAATAACCACTCTGAGCTGTTTTCTAGGGCAAACCCTTTAGATTTGTAGGCTGAATTTGGCTTGCATTGCTTAGACCAGTGATAAAACAGTATTGTGGTTTTTCTTCTTTCCTACCTGAGAACAGTTAAAAATAATTATCTTACCTTTTGTTATTTTTAAACTTTCACATGGACCCTTTTCTGACTGAAAAATGTTGTTAAACACAATATTGATACAGTAAAAGAGCAACCCACACAGAAACCCAAGCTGCACCATAAATCCCTCTCTGAAGTTGCTCACACTGGTTATGTAAATAAAAGAAAATTGATGCTGTTCTCAGAACTGTGATCATACAGGGGAAATTGCTCTTACATGATAGAAATTGTGTGTGTATATGTGAGCCCATTGACCAGTCTACCCACCCATCTCTTTGTTGTTTTGGTTAGCTCTGTAGCTGACATAGACACCACAGAACAACCACCTGAGGCAGGAAAATGTCCTTTCTCGAGGTTTTGTGGGGGATCATTGCAGTGGCTAGTTTGTCTTTTCCTTGCTTGGCAAAGGCTTTTTGACTGAAAAATATATTGCTCTGTTCAGGAGGAATTCCTACATATAGTGAAACACTAATGACTTTCTGTTGAATGTGGTGGATTTTGGTTCCAATTCCAAATAGTGCATTACATCTCTTCAAACTAAGGGATATTTCAAACCCCATGACTGTTGATCCCCAAGGATGCAGCTGATCCATCTATGTGTTCTTTATTTGTAAATTGCATTGCATTTGTAAATAGCTGATGGCCAAAATCATTATCATTGCGTTAATTTAAAGATCAGTCAGCATTTTCAAGGGCTGGACAGTTTCAAGAGCTTTCTCTGAGCAAGTTGGAGCCTTGTCTTGTAGGCTGTGAGCAAATTGTTACAAAACACAAGAGAGTTGGTAGGAGTTTGTGGAATTGTAATTAATTGACAATGGTTTTTCAAAAATTACATTTTTCAATTTAAAATAGGCTGTTAAAACAATTTAGAACAGTGTTGTGATAGTCCCTTGACACACATGGGGAGCTTTGGGTTAAACATATAAATAATGCTGAAAGGACTATATTTAGTTCCAGACTGATCCAAAGACAACTGAAAAATTGAAGGTCAAATAACAAAACAACAAAAAGAAAATTATAGCCCTCCTTGTTCTGTTCTGCAGCCTGCTGCTTGGCAGCCATGAAGGTTCAATACTGGGGAATTTGTCACATACAGGTATTTATGATTTGTACTTTAAGCAAAGCAAGTAAGCATGAAGTCTGTGTACTTACTGACAACAGCTCATTTCTGAGTCTTGTCATAGTGAATCTGGACAGCACCTCCTGAGTATTGCAGAATTTTGGGGGGCTGGATATTAAAAGAGCTATGAAAACTCAATCAATTAATCAATCCAATTGCAGTTTTCCCCATGCTCTATCTTGACCCTTGGGCTCTAGCAGTTTCCACTGGGAACTAAGCTGAAATGTAATCAGGTGCTAAACAGTGGGATAAGACCATTGTTTTACTATTTTTATTTGTACAAGCTATTAAAACTATTGAACAAGAGGAACTTCAGTTCACTGCTAGTTTGGGAGAACTTTCAGTCTGTGATTGAGCAGGAGTTTGTTTGAACAACCCAAGTGTAGAGCTCAGTGCTTCCAATTGCAGACAAGACAATGAGCTTCAACCTAATTAAGTCAACTCTCTGGTCATGGTGAACGTTTTTCCCCTCCCTTATGGACAGATCTAGCACCTGCACTGTTGATCTGGTCAGAGTCCAAGCTAGGTGCTAGGTTGTATTCTCTTCACCTAACAATAGTATTTCATTTAAGTGGCTACAGGTAGCACAGGCACTGTTAGAGCCACAGGACCAGATCTCAGCAGGTCATGCCTATTTATTCAACTGAAGATCTGCACAAGGAAGGCAAAACTTTGAATGCTCAGGCTGACAGTACACTGATGGAAATTGTCAGTGTTCTGATTTATGCAATCATGTTTATGCTATGTTTCACTTGGCCTAATCTTGCCAAGCCTGATCATGCCTGCCTGTCCTTTTGCACAGCTCCCAGCATGCCCAGAGCACTTGCCTACTGGCCAACCAGGCCACAGTTCCTGAGGCCAGGTCACTTCCCTGGAGTATCTGCTGGCCAGCTTGCTCCTGCTGTGTTTTTATTAGGGGATTTTGGTAGTATATGGTGTAATTAATTATTTTCAGAGGCTTTACTTCATTCAAACTAGTCTCACACTAGCCCTCCTCTCCTTGAACTGCTTATGAAACAGCTTAGTGGGGTTTTCAAATTGGCTAATACACTTCATATCAAATGTGTGCATTATATGGACCATGCCTGTTCAGACAAAGCTTTGGCTACCATTTAGGTGAGAATCAAATCCATCCTTAGTGGTGTCCAAAAATGAATGTGAATACATGGGGTCCAACTTAGTTAGCAACTTGTCCCAAGATAGATGCATTTAATTCTGAAACTGCAACACTCAGAGGAACAGACTTTTTCTTAGATGTAAACCATGTCTTGTGTAATCTGTGTTTTTGTGATTTCAGTTTAAATCTCATCTTTGCCTGTCAGAGACAATGGGAAACAATTATTTCTTTCAAATATTATCTGTTGTTTACATTTTCTATAAGCATATCTCTCTCTCTTTCTTTCTCTCTAACCCTTAAAAATATTTTTGTGCATGCCATATCTAAAAATAAATCAAACTGGAGGCCCAGTAATTAGGGTCATTCCTTTAGCAATGAGTAAACCTCTTTGGAGAAGCAAAAACCAAAAGGGGATTGTTCTGAGCCCAAGTCCCACATAATGCATCATTTTTGGTCTGTTTGCTTCTTCAGCTTCTGGATTTATGTGTTAATCTTTGTTGTGTTTCAGAATAAAGTGTAAACAACTCAGTTATTGTTTAGAAGATTGGTTGAAGTCTTATCCTGGTGAAGGCCTGTGTAAACTGAAACTTGAAATTTGACACTAAAAAGTTGTGTAAAACAATAATTCTTACAAATGTGTCCCTTAATATGTTTCTTACAAGTGTTAGCCCACTCTTTTTTCTTTGTTCCAATATTACAGGGAGCAGTTACATGAACAGTGTATATGTGTTCCATTGTGCTATTCATTTATAGCTTCATTTCCTTCTAACTTTTACAGATTATTTACAGACTAATTCTGAGTTCATAAACCCAGATATGCAAACCTATGTTTTGGGGGTTTGTTTGTTTGTTTGTTTTGTTTTTAGCCACCACATATTTGTGGTATGGGTGAGGAACCCCTGGGCAGAATAGGGAATTCAGCACAGGTGACTGTGGGTACAGCTCTGCCTTTGCTTTAGTATATGAAGCTTGACACTTGGATATGTATACACAGGATGAGGAAGAGATGAATTCCTGAAACCCACATTTCCCTTACTGTTGACTACCAAAGGAGAATTTAAAAGAGAACTCCCAGCCCTCACTATGGTATGTCACCACAGTATATTTCTGAGTTGTTTTTGAAGGGTCATTAACCTCACTATCTAAAAGTAATCAATCAACCAGCATTCTTCTAACTGTCAAATAGAAGTTAAATGGATTATTGAAATTAGTTTTTGTCTGTGAAGAACATTTTGTTGTTCATTTTTAGTCTGTAAGGGTGCTAAAATGCCCTAGTTAAAGTCAGAGCCAGTTACATCAGGAACAATAATCTTTACACGTGTGGAATCTAACTATGCATGCCTTTGTGAAGAGAGGAATATACCTTTCCCAACATAACTAAGAAATACCTTAGCAGCATAGAAGGTCTGATTATGATCTTTATTGCCTTGCCGTAAAGCAAGAGAAGCACTGCTGAATTCCATGCAGTTGCTCAAATTTGAAGTATGAACTCTGAAATACAGAGCAGAATAAATTCACTTTATATGCTTTAACTTTGAGAAGACAAGTCTCTGTGGCAGTCCCAGCAGGACTACCAGCATTCGATCAGTTTGGGGACTTGAATATCCTAGCATTATAGGTAGGCTTCGGAAGCTTAGTTTGCAGTAGAAATGTCACTGCTCTTCTAGAGAATGCTCTGATAACAGCCAAACTTCCTAAATAATCATCATCCCTACTGTTCAGTGTGTGAATGCTGGGAACAGAAGTGTTGGGGGAATCTTTCACAGTTCTGGCAGAAAATGTGTCTCTTGGAGAATGGGAGACTTTCCACTGGCGCAAGTCCTTACTTTTAAAGACCTGTCTCTTTGCTGAGACAACCATCTGGCCATCTCTGAGGGATGGCAGTTTGTGGTGTGTTGCTGCTGGGGGTGGGTGTTATCTTTCCAGGTGGCTAGGAAAGCCTCTTACACTTGAATGGCATTGCCATCAGCAGAATGCACAACTGCAGGGTTTTGAATGCTTAAATACAGTATTCAAACTCCAAAGTGTTGTGCAACTTTTATTTTGTTTTTCTTTCTTTTTTATTTTTTTTTTTTGTCAGGGAATGGAGAGAGCCCTAAGCCTTATGACTCCCACTTTTGCTGTTCAAGCCATACATGCCTTTACTTGCTCATACATTTCAGAACTTTGAGATTGCTTTTGGTTCTACCTAGCAATGACAAGCCTAGAAATAAGCTTTGGTTGGGGCCCTTTTTCCATGCCCAAACTCCACTTCCTTATGCAATCATGCAGTATTAATATTGATGCTTTCAGAAAAATCTAAATAATGAGGGATTCATGATAAAGCTGTGAGATTTTGTTGCCAAATTTATGCTTGTGGAGCAGAACTAATAAAACTTTAAGGAGGAAGCCTTAGCCAAGTTCTTAAAAGTAGGTTATTTTTATTGTGAAAAACAAAATTTAAAAAACCCAAACAAACCCGAATCTTGGAGACTGAAACTCAAGTTAATTTAATTTCTTTAGACCTTTTGGTGAGCTGGAACCAGACAAACAGGTGTCAGGTGCATAAAAAACAAAGTAGTGTCAATGTGTTGGTTATGAACTGATCTTGGCTTCCTCCTCCTTGCATGCATGATACTACAATGAAAGCTGGCAAAAGGAAATACGATTACACGTGATTAAATGTTGACAGCTGAGGAGCCTGACTTTCTGTTTACAGAGGTAAAAATGCAGAAAAAACATATGGAAGTAAAGCTCTCTCTGTGTCTTTACACAGTCCTGGAAAATATGAGCTAAAAAGATGTAAGAAAAGCTGTAGTACCAATCTTCAAAAAGAAAAAAAATAAATATAATCTAATGAAAAAAATACTCTGATGCAAACTGCAAAGGAAAATCACTGCTCCCCCTGGGTTTGTGCGGTATTCCAGAGTGATTGAGAAATGCATGCTAACGGGAAAGGAGAGACAAGTTTTCCCCTTTCCTGGACTTCTGATACTATTATTTAGCCAACTCTCAGAGAATCTCTGCATACTATAAAACTGCAGTCATTTCTGAAATATTGATCTGGAAAGGTCACTAAATTCCAGAGCTGGTGAGGTCAGGGTAATGAGATCAAGTGACAGGCCCAGTGGTACCCACTGATTTAGCTGTTTAGACACTGTAACCAAGCCATGACCTTCTTGATCTACAGTCTCTTTGATCTAACTGTGTGAAAACACAGCTGCTTACTGGATATCTCATGTTAGTGTACATGTAGGAGTTAGGGCAGTGTTTCCTGACATTTACTTTAATTATTCTGGTGTCAATTTATAAAAATTAGTACCAGCCACCTGGCCCAGCTCATCTGTTACTCAGAGCCTTGATTTTCCAACCATTGATACAACTCATGAGAAGAAGACCATGCAGGGTCTGTGAGATACTCCCCCATCTGACCTGGTGGCAAAGGGTGGAGATACAAAACCCCCCTCCTGAATAAGGCAGGGAAAAAGATCCGATTTACACAGTCTTCTGAAAGATTTTGGTGGGGCTAGGGGAGGAGAATTGCTGCGATTTTCAGTCCTGACAGCTTCACTGAAGGGCTAATTGTGGATCAAAGTGTCTTCTAATAGATGGGTGACACAAAACCTGTTCTTTGCTCTTTTTTGGTCAATCTTCATATTTCCCTCAAATTTGGGTAGCTGTTTGATTTTTGACATCTCTGCAACACAATGGTTCCCCCTGGAGACACTTTGTTACCAACTCTCCGCTGCCTGTTGCCAGAGTCCACATGGCATTTCCTTCCCCCGGCAGAAAAAACACAGGTATGGAACAGAAATTAAGCCTGCTAAAGCTGTACCATGCTCCCATGGAAATATCTGCCCAGATCCATATGAGATCATACAGTGGAGCCCAGCTGCTTCCTGCCCCAAGTTTAAACACTGTAAGCACAATAGTAAAGTTCCGTGATGTATGGATGTGACCTGGAATCACTTAGAGCAGAGGAGTGGGGTGGAGAATTTATGTCTAGCCCAAGGCAGAGCACGTGAGCTGCTGGCTATTGTGTACTGTTGTCTTTTCACTTACACACAAGCTTATCAAAATGTTTTTGCAGGCTTGCTCCAACTTTCCTGCACAGCTTTTAACTCTTCATTTGAGAACTTTTGTGAACTAAGCAGTAGCAGGCAGTGCTCAGAGAGGGCAAATGGTGAGAGCTCAGCAGGAGCCAGGCTAAAGAGGCAGGCTGCTGCAGAGCTTGGCAGGAGCTGGGAGCCACAGCACTGTCTCTGCAGGCATGCTGGCTTGTCTCCTTTCCCTACAGGAGTAAGAGTACATGCACTTAAAAATAAATAGGAAGGAAGGCAGTGTGGAGTGTCACTGGTGTGTCCCTCTGAACATGATTTGAAAGCATGTACTGGGGGAGTTAAAAGCTGATTAGATATATGGACTGGCATTAGAAATATAAAATGCATCCAGAGACAGATGGCAACTGCCTGTGTAGTAAAGCAAAAATAATCCCATGATGCTTTCTCTCCCCACACACATACATATACTTCCGTGGAGACTGGTATGGGTTATGGAAACCTGGCCCCACCGTACTGAATGCCAAACAAAAGATGAAAAGATGGTTGCTGGCCTAATAATCTTGAACACATTGAAGTGCAGTTGAGTTTGTAGTCTCTTTCATGTGTATGTTAAGTCATAAGTTACAGATCCTTAAAGTACATTTTTGTTTAGTAGAAAGATGGTTGTCTTCTGAGGAAGACAGGCATTATCTCAAGCTTTCATCCAAAGTGAAATAAAAAATTGAAGCACCTCCTTTATATGATTTTTCTGTTTATTTTTAAAAACACTGTCTCACTCACTTTGTATGTAATGTTTGTAGTGCAGGCATAAAAGATGATCAGGAGAACAGTCTCTAGGCACTGGCAGGTTTTTAGAGTGTGCAGAAAGGTCTGGAAGAAGCAGTTTTGTCAATGTTTTCCCTCTTGCCACAGAATAGCACTTAGCTGCAGAAAAATAAATTACTTAAGGTGGGGGCTTTTTATTTTTTACATGAGTGAGTAGATATTTTATGGTAAAATTAAGTAATTGAAGTGCTCTGGTCTTTTTCTTCTTGTGTTTATGTTTGTTCCTTGCTGTGGTTACACATCAAGCACCAAATCAAATTGCTAAACATAGTACAATACCAAAGCGGAACTGCCAAACATAGTCCAAGTTCATAACAAGGCAACAAATACAATGATTTTTTATTTTATTGTGGATATCTGAGGAATCACCTGAGCATTTGTAAAGTACCTGTCTGAGCTCTTATCAGGTTTACTTCTAATGTGTATTTATATCAGAATTTGTATTATGAAGGAGTGTGGAAGGAATTATTTCTGCTGCTTAACATTATCTGTATGAAATACTCACCTAGAACAGAAGACCTAGTTGAACATTTCAAAGAAAAACAGCTTTCAAAGCATGCACTTTCTCTCTTCTAGGTTAAAAGAATTATGCAGAAGCTTAAATAGCTATCTGTATTCTGCCCTTTCATATAATGCAATAGGGAATGATAATTTACTTTTGTGTTTAATATTGTGCAGCTGTGAGTTGGCTGTAAAGTCTGGAAACACGCTTACACCGATACGGGAGGCATGCTCCAGTTCCACTGTCTGCTAGAGAGATGGAAGAAGTATTGCTAGGAAACTCCATGGAGTGCTATAAAACTGTGTCAGGAGCATGTTGCTGCAGGGATCAAATAACTAAATCTGCAAAAAGCTGTTGTCTGCTCTTCTGATATGATGCATGTAGATAATAGTGTACTTCTCAAAGTAGATCTTGAAAAGGCCAAATTTGAATGGGGGCTCAAAGTCACCTTGAAAAGTGATGAGCAGGTCATGTTTACTTCCTTTGTTACTTGTATGCAAATTGAAACTATACACAAGTGTATAGCAGGAAAGGTATGGCCAGAGTGTTTTCACATGTGGCTCCTGAGGTGCTAAATCAGCCAGCGCCTTGAATGGCTGCAATGCAGGAAATTGAAGCTGGGTCCTGGTGTAGTGAAGGGCAAGGCTGGGCAGCCTAGGAGACCTCTTACTGGAGTCAGGGGGAGCTTTCATGGGGCATGGTACCTGTCTGTACCGTATGGTATCATGGCCCAGTACAAGTCAAGGAAATGGATTTCAAAGATGGTGTAATCAAGGGAAAATTGGGAGAACTGAGGATGGAAGGAAGTTAGTCAATATTGAGGTGGCTGAGCAAGTTACTGAGAAAATGGTGTTTCAGTAGAGGGTGTTGGCTAACTGTGGGGAATGCTGGTAGTATTTTCTGCTTTACTAAAGATGGAAACACTTTGATAAATTTAAACTCTTCTCTAACTTTCAGCTATCTGGTTCTTATAGCAACGCTGTGAAGTCCGTGTGTGATATTGAAATGGATTAGATGGGTTGTGATGTAGAAGATGGGATTACAGTTCACTTTCCCACAGCAATCCTCTCACTTTGGGCTGATTTTTGCCCCCTGTAGAGTTGTACATGGCTATGGGCATGCTTCTGCCCAAACTCTTCCTGGAATTCAAAATGCCACAGTATTGCTGTGATTATATTGGCATATAACCCAAGCAGGCTGTTGGTATACCTTCTCTTTTCTTGGGATCCTGGTATTATGGCAAAGAGTAAACACAGAGATGGAACCAAGCAGGTGAGAGGGGCATGCTCAGGAGGGAGAGTGTGCTGGCATGAGAGGTCACATTTCTGTAAGCTATTCTGTAAGCTTTGTTCTTCCCCAGTTTACAAGCTGTGCTGGAGAACAGAGCTGATGTACAGAGATGACAGACTGTGCCAGAGCAGAGTTGTGTTCTTACATAGCTCAATATTATGCTGTATCTGGGAAGCAAGCCGGAATTATTCACTCACTTGCATAACTGCGTGTAAGAGTGTTTATAAATCAAGGACTTGGGTTCTGTCCATATTTATGAATGACCAGGGCTAAGTCTGGGCATAATTCCAGCACTGATACTGTGTATGAGTTGCACAACTGTTGTGAATACATGACATTGCTGCTCCATGCGAGGCCATGGGATGGACGGGACATCTGGCAGAATTTGCCCTCCCTGCTTTGAACAGCCCGTGCACAGTGGGGACTACTACTGTACAAGCACGCAAGCCCAGCACACTTAGAAGTCCTTCCACTGATTTAGTCCCTGTCTCAGGCTAAATCAGAGATCCTTCTCCTTCAGATAACTAGTTACAATCCACCCCTTGTAATTACCAGGAGACTATCTCCAGCAAAAATAATAATAACCTCCCACCACAGCTATTAACTTCCTTGGGTACTAATTATTCACTCTTTTTGCCTCTTTTTAATGACATATGGATATAGAGTCTTTACTGTAGTTGATGAAATGTTGGGCAAAGTGTTGCAATTAGTTCCACAGTGGCTTTGGCCATTGATGTTAAACACTCGCACTTCTCTAGAGACCACTTTAAATGGGAATCTGATCCAAACCATTATTACCAACCTCTTTTCCTTTCACCTTCAGCTTAAGGAGTGGAAGCCTTGAGGTTACCTTGGGGAGAAAAGTAGCAAAACTGCCATGTCTGTTTCACTCACACCTCAAGACTCTGCTCTGTAATGTGTCTTCCTGCACCACAACTGGACTCCACCTCACAGGGGATCAGTGTATTGCTTTCATCCCCTACTTACCACTTTGCAATGATCTAGTCATGGGTGGTCTATTTGTTCTGTTTTCCTCCTTTTCAAGGTCCCCTATGTCAAGTGAGAGCCCCCGCTGACAGGATTAGTTCCCAACACAAGTCTTCAACCCCTCTTGGAAGTAATATGAATCTTCTTAGCCCCCTGTGTCTGATCATGCACAGCACTAAGCAGCAAAACATTTCTGTTCTGCAGATCCTGTGGCCTAGAGCAGAGGAGTGCTGGTACTGTTGTATTCATTATCAGCTAATAGCTGTTGGTCAGTGTGCTGGATGAAGGCTCTGCCTGCTGTACAGACACCCATCCAATTTGGGTAACTACTGGATAAAGGGAGAGAGGCAGTGAGAAAATGTCACGCTGATCTCCCAGAAACAGCCTGTGATGTATAACTTCCTTTGCCTCACCCTAAGTGAATTAACACCACTGTAGAAAATGGGAAAAACAAACCTCTCTATCGTGTCTACTTGTACATAATAAGAGAGGAAATTTGCCTTCCTGATCATGTGTTGGCAGGTCAGTAGATCCCTTATGAAATGACACATAATTAAGGATGTAAGATAATGTTCCTGTGCTTGCATCGCATACTCTAATTTTACTTCTTTACGCAAAGTAATCTTGCTTTTTAAGAAACACAGCTCCCTGTTAGGGGGAAGTTACCCTATTTATTTCTAGCAACTATCTTCTGACAACATGAGGAGTTCATTTTAAGGGGGAAAGATCATTCCCAGTTGTAGCGTGTTGTGGGTCATTTTGTCATAGAAATATTCTGTCATTTCTCATCGGGTGATACAACAAAGTTCCCTCTGTTGCTTCTAGAAATGTGCATGTACCAAGCACACAGCAATGGAGCTCTGAAGGAGCTCATCTTTCAAAGTGGGTGCTTGTCCAACTCCTTTTCAAGTATATTTTTGTCCAAAGCCAGGATGTAACACATTGGTCATGCACTCCACTTAAGGAGTTTTAATTCCTCATGGCTCTCCAATGGCTGGAGTGGGTCAGCACTGCATCCTTCACATCTGGCAGCAGGAAAAGAGTCCAGGCCTAAACAGGCAGCATCCTCATGATAGTCTGTCACAAGAATGCCACGTCTCTTTGAAGAGTAACTCTCTTCGAAGGAAGATGATGGCTGCTGTTTTTAGAAAGCAAAAAAAAATGCAATTACCTTTACCAAATGAAGGGAGCACCTCTAATAGGATTTTTTTATCAGAATATTTTTTTAGACTCTTCGGGTAATTCAGTGATTATTACTACACAGCTCTTTTTCCTTAGGGAATGCTGTACTGTTCCAAAAGCATTTGTTAGTTTACTTAAACATTAAAGGGGTCCTTATGAATTTCGATTATGCTAAAGTACTTCAAAGTGTCCCTAGAGGTTCAAGCTGCTTTGAACTTAACCTTTTCTGCCCAGTCTTGTCATATGTGTGAGCCCAAGGATTTTAAGTGAGAGGTCAGTGATTCTCAGTCTTTTTAATACTTTGACCTATGTTACAACAGGAAGAAATAAACAAACCAGATTCCTTCTGATCTACCCAGGAAGAAAGAGATAGGATGGTTCCAGTGGGCCTCTTTGTAACCCTCTTCTTAACCTGCTACCTCTCCTGACCCATTAAATAGGAACAGCAAGGAAAAAACAAACCCCAACTTTAAATACTCATTGCCTTGCTTCTAACTGCTTTCCTTTAAAATGTGTCTGGTCCTCAGGGCACCTTGAAAACTTAATGTTTGGGGGTTTTTTGTATATATAGGTATATATATATATAAGATTTGAATAATGAAGCATGTGATACACTTGTGATTGGAAAAATATGCACTTTAATAAAGCTGGTCACATTGCTTGTGAGCTGTGTATATCACATAAAAATATGTGGCTAGATTGTCCACTGGGGCTGTTCAAAACAACCACAGTGACTCCAGCAGGGCTTTGCTGATTTACATGAAGTGAAAATCTGGCTCACATCCTGTATTATCTTGCAATGTGACCGTGCAGCTGTAACACAATCTTACTCATTGGGTTTGGGGGCAAAAGAAGTGCCCATGGTTATTTTTAGAAAAGCACCTCATCAGAGGGGTTCACACGATTCTCTCTCTCATGTGTTTATTTTTTATTGCTCTTGACCTACTGTTGTGGTTTAACCCCATCCAGCAGCTAAGCCCCACGCAACCACTCACTCACTCGCCCATCAGTGGGAAGGGGGAGAGACTCAGAAAAGTAAAAGTGAGAAAACTCACAGGCTGAGATATAGTTTAATAGGCAAAACAAAAGCCATGCATGCAAGCAAAGCAAAACAAGGAATTCATTTACCACTTCTCATGAGTGGGCAGGTGTTCAGTCATGCCCAGGAGAGCAGGGCTCCAGCACACACAGCAGTGACTTGGGAAGACAAACAGCATCACTCCCAGAATCCTACCCTTCCTTCTTCCTCAGCTCTACAAGCTGAGCATGATGCCTTATGGTATATGGCAATATTCCTTTGGTCAGTTGGGGTAAGCTGTCCTGGCTATGTTCTCTCCCAGCTTCTTGTGCATCTCCAACCTCTTTGCTAGTGGAGTGGTGTGAGAGGCAGAAAAGGTCTTGACTCTGTGTAGGCACTGCTCAGCAATAACTGAAACATCCCTGTATTATCAACAGTGTTTGCAGCACAAATCCAAAACACAGCCCCATACTGACAAATATGAAGAAAATAAACCCTGTCCCAGTCAAAACTGGCACACCTACCTGAGTTCTTTTGGTGTTTTTCTGTTGGTCTTTTCCCCTTTCTATTGCTTCACGGTGTTGGTGGCTATACAGACAAGGCACTATGTTGCACATGATGCAACCCAGCTCTTGATTTTCTTGAAAGGTGGGCCTGACTGCACCTCTTCAATTTTTAGGTGTCTATGCAGCCTGCATTCTCCTACACTATTTAAAATAGAAATTGGACTTCTTGAGGGTGCTACAGGTCATGTATTTCCCATTTTCCCATCTGAAATTTGAGCCCTCAGAACTTAAAATCATCTTGGCTACAGATAATCATGACAGTTGTTTTTCCCATTGTGACCCTTTGCTCCAGTCCCTGGGCTACAAAGGGAGTATAGGGGCTATTGGTGTCCTTGCAATCAGAGCCCACTGCTGATCAGAAAGCCTCTTGGACATGCACATCCTGTTTATATGCCAGTATCTCCCCTAATAACTTTAGGAAGGAGGAAATTTGGAGAGTCAGTTATTTCTGAAAGCACAAATTGCTGCCTATTTCCCCATAAGACATGAGCAGCTCTTTAAGAACATTTGGAAGTATGAAGCAACAAGGTACCACAGGGTGTTATCATCAGCATTCTTCTTTAAACTGTTTTTATTTGCACATACTTTATCTCCAGCATTTCTCCAGTCTGAGTAGATCAAGCAGACGGCACATGTAGAGTGTAGCCCAGAAAGCCAGATGACACAGTACTGTTTTGATTTGAAAGTCAGACTTCTGCTAAGCATCAAGGGGCAAACCTTTATCTCTGCACGTAGTGCTGAGGGGTGTAGAGAAGAATTCATTCCCTCTGTCAGTGGAGCTGATCTAGATTTTCCATTGCAGTCTTTAACTGCAAGTCTACTTGCTATAAGGGTCTTTTCTCTAAAATAGCTCTTGGCTCCCCCTCACCCCCCAAAGCATAGATCCATCAGCCCTGTACAGGTTCCTCTCCCTCTGAAATTCAGTTGCTGCAAAGAAAGTGCAGAAGATGTCCTCGGTGCTCACTTAAAGGTAAAAGAAGAACCTTTGCATTCTTTTACTATCCTACCTCTTAATGAAGTGCAATCGCCACCTTAGTCTGGAATGAAGATTGCCAGTGCCCCAAGTTACTGGCTTGCTCCCAAGAAATACGTAAACCATTAAGGTGGTTCTTGAAGATCTTGGAAAAAAAATTTGTCAGTAGATTGTAATGTATTTAGTCACTTGGACTGACATGGGTTCTGGGTTGCAGCTTGCTGTTAAGGGCAAAGTCTTGTCCCTTACAAAAATCCTTAAAATAAAATAAAATGAGGTCATCTTGTTCTGTGGAAAATTTAGTTCATTTGTATTTCCTCCTTCAAGGTAACCATAAATCAGACTCTGTTATGATAGAGGTGCTCACTGAAACAAATTCCTAATAAAAGAATAAACACGGAAGCAATTTATCTGTACCTTCCACATTCCTCAGTGAAGCCTGCCTAGAAGCACAACTTGGAAGGGTACTGGTGGAATGCATGGGGGACACCACTTGCTAGTAAGCACTGAAAAACCAGGAAATGTTTTTAAGTTAATTCTTTTTCTCAAAAAGTAAATCAGATTCCCAGTGTACTTTTATTTTGCCAGACAGGTTAACCCAGCCCCCACAGGTCTTTGCTTTCAAAAGATGGGGTGATAATGCAATGTGGAAAGCTCCTCCCATTAGCTCAGATGTGTGTCAGCTGGTCTTGTTGGCTGTAGTATAGTCCTGAATTTAGCTGTTGAAGCTGACAATCCTGCATATTTATAAATACCTTTATTAATCTCCTTCCCTGCCTACTCTTTCCTGCCTTCCAATAAAATCCCACTGTCAAAAACAAACCATCTTGTAACAGGTCCAAATACAAGCATGCTATTCTATCTAGGTTAAATTTTGCATAGGCTTTGCTTGGGTTTGTGTTTGGCTGGCAGTCTGTCTTGTTCAACCAGAAAACCACATTTAAATAACATTTGACAAATGGATACTTACAACAAATGTCAAGAGCTTACAAGGTATTCCTTGTAAGCCATGGAGGAAGCATAGAAGAGGCTTGATCAGTTTCATCTGCAGTTCCGAGTTATTGATCCTAAAAATTAAATTGACTGCTGAAAAGTGCTTAGATTCCAAGTGTGGTCTTTGAGAAAGAAGAGAGAATTGGTTGTTCTTTAGGAAGAGGAGTTACTCTATCACAGCTTTAGCAGAGAATTGAACTTCTTGTCCTGGTTTCTGCAGCACTTTTGGCTTTAAGACTTCTGAAATTCAATAGACAAGCCAGGAATTCTTGCAAGAGTGTTCTTTTTTCTCATCCAGAGGTAGAAGAGCTTGAACACAGAGAAATGACTTCCACTGGTGCACAAGTCCATGTCAGAGCTAAGAGCAGACCCAAAATTTCAGGCTTTCTTGGCAGTGTGCCAGTTCTTGCACATTATATGGTGCTTGTATGAAGAATGAGTACCATGAAACTATCTCTCCTCCCCAGCATAGCTGCAGTGCTTCCTGCATATTGATACCAAAACAAGTCCTCGATAGTAAGTTATTTCAATTGTTCTGCAAATGGTGATTATAAGATGAGGGGAAAGCTGTGGTAGCAATAAATGCCTTGTCACTGTCTGAAAGCAGCCTTGGCTTGTCTGTGCCTCGCCTGCCCTGCATCATAAGGACTCAGGAAAGTTCCTCATGAGCCTGATGCACCTAAATGATGTGAACTGCAAGAATACACAATAATCACCCAAACTTTATGCCTATCCTAGTCTGTTTTTGAAAATATCGTTTTAGCCTTTGTTGGCCTCTGTTATTCTATACTGTTAGAGAAAACACAGCTTTTTCTGTTCTTTCATCACCCTCTGCTGCTCCGTGTAGCTTTTTTTCCCATGAGAGCCCCTGTGCTGAATGATTAACACAGACATTTGCCCTTGCAGACTAGGGCAGGTACCCAGAAGAGATGGTTTGGAACTGGGATGGGAAAAGAAGGAGGGTGCGGCCTGAGGTTTGCTGGTACACTCTGTGTTTCTTCACCCATGTGATTTCCCAGAGGAGCCACCACAGACTCTCCAAAGTGTCCTTTGCACCATGTCCATGTACTCATGGCTCTTGCAGCAGTGCCCTTCTCTCAGTATCGTGGTGTGACTGCCAGCTAAGCTTGAATCCTGCCTCAGTGGTCCCTTAGTAGGATCTGCTGGTGCACTTCCAGCCATGCCCGACAGTACTGAGAGACCTTTCAGAAACAGCATCTGTATGGGGTGGATAGTATGGAAGGAGAGAAGGAGGTAGGTTGTATAAACTGTCTCTAAATAAAGATTTGCTCTTGCTGTCTGTGGTTAATATTGATTTAATATATTTTTACTACAACTCTGTTTAGGCTTTACTCTCATTCAGCAGTAGGAGCTCTGTTTTGCAATTGCCTGTGCAATTAATCCTTTTGTGCATTTCTTTCATTGTGTGCATAGTGTCAGCTCTCACCTAGCATATCACATGCTGAAAAAATCCAGAAACCTGCCTTGTTTTCATTTGCTCTGCTGTAGATACACATCAGGGTTGGTTTGGTTGGTTGGTTGGTTGGTGTTTTTTTGTTGTGGTTTTTGTTTCTAAACAAAATTATCAATGAAAACAATGCTGTAGTGTTACACTTATATGCCTCCCTTCTTCCTCTTCTCCCACACCCTTCCACCCGTTAAAGGTATATATATTCATTTGGCTTTCCTGGCTTACTGACATACTTATTACGTGAACAGCAATGCACACCCGCACCTGTGAGCTTTATAAAGGTCTTGTTAATCTGATGGACTTGCACAGCACTCGGCAAGGAGAGGAGGAATATGTACCAACAGGGCAGGAGCAAATGCTGAACACTGCTCATGGGAGAAGCTCTGAGGAGCACGGGTCGCAGGGTGAGGGGATTTTTTGAGTTGAGACCTCTTTTGTGCGCTTTCTACTGATTGATGAAGGTGAGCACTCCCCTCAGCCACCACCCTCAGCTCTGCCACATACACACACAATGGTGTCTATAGGTCATACTCCCCTCTGGATTTATGTGTTAAAGGACAAACGCAGCCATCATCTCTGACTGCTGTTCTGGACCTGCTGAGCAGAGACTGTCCTGTCACCACGCGTGCTTGAGAGGAGTGGTAGTAGGACACGATGTCTGGCTTTATGTGCACAATCACTCTTGTGCATCAGCAGTCAACAGGACAGTAGTATTTGTTGTATTTTGCCTTTTTTTTTTTTTTTTTCAAATAAATAGGGGATCATATAAATAGGGAAATAGTTCACAGGAGATTTCCTGTGGGTATGCACATGTACCTGTGCAGGTTTATCTTGAAGTTTGACATTCTTTATGCTGAATTATTAAAATTGTTGCATGATTTTGTTGGTAATTTTGAGAAATGTTCTTGCTAATTTTTTTTGTCAGTCCCTTTAAAGAAAGTCAAAGTGGTATAAATTAATTTAGAACTGGTATGAAGGTGCTCACACTGTGTTGTCTGCAAAGAATTTAATCAGTGGAAGTTTTTTGTAAAAGACCTACTGAAATTAAATGCTCAACACACTCCTCCTGTATTCTGCTCTGTTCTCAATGTTTACATGCAGGTGACCCTTATTTTAAGATCAGTGAGATCCTCTTGCTTGCAAAGAACATGATTAATTAACTGAGGGGCACTAATTCTTTAATCAGTAACTGGTGCAGACTGTTAGCAGCCCAGATGAATCAGCCTGATTGTGCATCTACAGGAGCACCATCATTGGCATTTCTCTTTCTACAAAAGGAGCCTTTGCTGGTGTTCTTGGGTAGCAGAGTCCTGCAAGAGGATTTCTGGAAGAGGCAATAGGAAATTGGTAATGAAGTGCCAGAGACAGACATTGGCTTCTGCAGGTGGGAAGCTGGGCCTGAAGCTCAGCAGGGATGTGCCACCTTTCTACTGTGAGTTCAAACTTTGATTGAGGGCTACTTTAATTGGAGGTGAAATGATTAAAAGAGCTGTGGATTTTTCTTGCCCTGTGCCAGAAGAGAAGCACCATCTGGCCAGGGCAGGATGTGTCCTACCTTTCCATAGTAATGCTCCTATCACTTTCTCAGAGAAATAAACTGGGCTTAATATATGGTTCTGTACTAGAAGATGGTAATGTGCAGGGATTATGGATATGAATGGTCCTTAATGGGTATAGTTCTGCTGGTAGAGCTTTGGGTGCCCTGAATCCCCTAATAGAGCTCCACTTGGTCCTGGGCTTTGCTATGCTGTGGTGGAGTACAGCTTTGCCAGTACAGGGTGCATGGACAATTTGATGTAGTAGGTGTCCTGTAAAAGGATGGATTTTGTACTACAGTCATGTTTTTGCCACATCTGTATGAGGGAAAACAGTATAGGTTGCCTCTCTTCCCACTCCAGGCCAGCTTTAGCTGTGGGTTAAACACTCAGCAGAAAAGAGAAGGTTGGTCAGGACAGTGAGTTAGATAATATGAGGATTGTAGAGTTGTTTGTGAAACAGTTATAGGTTGGTTTTTTTGTTTGTTTGTTTTTCTTTAAACACAAATCAGGCTAATTTTTTTTTTAATCCACAGAAGTCAGTGGAACTCTGTTGCTATAAAATCCTGTTGAGAAACATCATACTTGAACTCTGACTTCTGGTTTTAGTAGGGGTTTTTCCTAAGATTGTGTTCCTGTTGGCAAGTCAGTAACAAAGATGTGCATTTGGAATCTCATGTAGTTTGAGAAGCCTTGAAGGTATTTTCCACTGGATTAATATCTATTTTTGAGAACCTCATGTGTTTATTACAGGTTATCAGATCAAATCTTATTTTCTCAGAAAAACAATCAATTTCTCAGACTAAAATGGCATTGAAAAAAACCCCCAATGTTCAAGTGTTTCCTAATATAGTGCCCCTCAGCCTCCTGTTGGAAGCTTTTTTTTTTTTCCCCTTGTAATATCTATTTGCATAGTGCCTAAGTGCTGAAGTGCATTTTCCTAGTATTATGGTTTGCATGAAATGTAACTCAGAAAAAGTGCAGTGCACCTTCTACAAAGGCTTCGTACAAACCTTAAGCGCCACTTAGAGTTTAATGTGGCCCCTGTTTTGATGGGCTGAAGTAGGATACCTGCTGACTCTTTGCACAGTGATTAATTTCACCTCTACGGCTGGAGTCGCAATTGATGGTAATAAGGGGATGGCTTATAGAGAAAGGAGGCAGCACGAAGACAAGTGTGGAGGTCCTGCCTTCAACTGGAAACAGCAATAAGTGTGGTGTGCTAAATTTGATATGGCTTTTTTTATAGCTTGTGAAATACAGGAATGGGTAGGCCTGTCAAAAAATAAGTGAAGGTGTGTTTCCCGCTTTGCGCTGCTTAGAGTGCAGCCCAGCAATAAACAGCAGTAAGCAAGACAAAGGCAGGGATGAGAAAAAGTCTCAGGATAAGCTGGGGAAGCAGGCTCCTGAGGTGCTGAGCCCAGTCCCCAGACTGCAGGCACCTAAGCCTTTTCATAAACTCATGAAGCTTTAAAGCTCTATCTTATTAGGTGATTTTGGCTCCTCTGAGCAAATAAGCTCAGTAACATGTCCTTGTCTTTGTGCCTCAGGCCTCATGAATTTGTGGCAATTTATTTAGGAGACCACTAAGACATGTAGTTAGGAAAGAGGTAAAAAGGTCAAAAGATTCAGCTTAGTGGGAAAACTTTTGCAGTTGTAGATTTCTTTCTCATATCTATGGAAACAGGAGGGGGGAAAAAAAAAAATGGGAAGACCGATGCCTTTGGTAGAGCAGAAAACAAAGCGTAAGTGAAAGATGTAGGAAAATGTGTGTGTGGTTTTTTCAGTCCATAACAACAAAGATGAGAAGATGTAAATTTTGAATTCGGTTTGCAGAGCATAAATATTGTGTTGAAGGAGAGCACTTTTTTAATTTACTGATTGTAAGTGGAAATTCAGGGACAGTCCTATGGAAGCTCAGCACTGAGCAGGAGCGGGCACTGAGGAGCAGTTGTGTGATACAGTGACAGCCAGCAGATGCAGGAAGCAAACACCTGCTGTATGGGCCAGCTTCATGCCTGAAGAACAGGCCAGGTCTGCATGTATGTTGTAATGACTTTAAAATGTTGCTGGCGATGGGGAAGAAAATGTTGCTGGCGATGGGGAAGAGAATATATCTGAGTCCTCTTCTTTACCTCCATAGCGTGCTCCTCTATGGTACCAAAGTACACCCTAAGTGATGTGCAAGACAATCCATCTGCGTGCAGGAAGAGAACTTTTATTCCTTTGATTAGAAAAAAAAATATAAGTACATCTTTCATCTTTAATTTCTAATTTTGTATATGCTTTATAATATATGTAACATATCATTACAGTACTGTGTGTATATAATTTATAAATACATATGTATCTATACATTTATCAGAGGTCTGCTGAGAAACAGGAAATGTAATTAATTTATTTGGTAAGATACAGTATGACAATGAACAATGAATTTTTAAAATGAAGCTCTACAGCATGCTGCGAACAGTACTTCTCTGAAAGTCTTATGTAGAGATCTCCATCCATCAGAGAAGTGCAGGCTTCTTCAGATTGTTTTGGGGTATTGCTGAGCATAGCAGTGAAGCTGGAATGTTGGCATCATCCATTTCTACATCTGGGTAAAGCATTTACAAAGGAGAGGGGGTTTAGGAACAGGACCAGTGTTGTCACAGTAACTTTAAGAAACGGAGTTAAATCACTTATTTGGTAAATAAGAAGTAATCTTTGTGTTGCCCAAATTATTGATATTCTTCACCCTCAGTCACCCTAGTGACTGTACAGAAAGACCAAAATCTTTACATTGCCTTTTATAATACTCAATCCTTATTGCTGTTTTCCAGAAGTCAGATTTTGTCAGCCCTTCTAGTGCTCTGCAATGCTTTTTTTATTCCAGGAGTATAGCCAATTAGCATAACCATAGCAAATAGGATTACTTGCAGAGTGGGTTTGATACAAACTGAGGTCAGCTGAGGAACTCCCATGGTCTTCAGCACTAGGTATAAGGCCCAGGATAAATG
Organism: Formicarius rufipectus; assembly: GCA_013399695.1. Taxonomy (NCBI): domain Eukaryota; kingdom Metazoa; phylum Chordata; class Aves; order Passeriformes; family Formicariidae; genus Formicarius; species Formicarius rufipectus. The sequence continues at coordinate 508,483 of VXAU01003796.1, forward strand.
GCTTGTGGAACTAGGATGTTTGAGTGAGTCTCTAGCTCTTTTCAATAGATTTGATTGAGCTGTGCTAAGAGTTTTTTCCCAAATCGAAAGAAGCAGATAACAGTGTGTTTGCATATGTGCTTGTGCTCTTCTCCTGTCTCCCCCTCCTCCCTGTGTGCACATGTGTTTAGCACAGAGCAGACGTGTGGTTGTGGCAACTAACTGACATGAAGCAGGATATCTCTGATAAAACTGGGACTCTGTTTGATGTAGTTGCAGTCAAGTGTGCTTGATTTGAATAAGAAATTTTTTTAAATCTATTTTTATGCAGATTTTAAAGCCTGTGAGGTAATGAGTCAATAAGACTGCTATTAACACTTCAATCTTTCTGATACCTGGAATAAGAGAAAAAGATGTCTAAGATCTAGCTGTGTAGATCTAGCCCGCCTTTTCATGCTTGAGTTAAGTTAACCCTAGTTTATATGCTGAGTTTTGTGTTTGAGTAGTTCCAGGTTTTTACAAATGTGAGGTAAAACTACATGAAAGACTGTTTAGGTGTGTTGAGATGTGCACAGTGATATTTCTTGACTGTGTACTTCCTCTGTTTCCATGTTTATATTTTTCTGATAATATTTGTTTTTTGAGGCAATCAGACAGTAACTTTCACTGACCTTAAAAATCACATGGTAGGACTGTTGGTTATGACTGTCCTTGTGTTTTCTCTGTATTGAATGCAGCAGGCTTGAATAATGAGTCTTTAGTGCAGGTTGTGGAAGCACCGTGTCCAATTATTTGAGAGAAAAACCACAGAAAATGCTTGATTATATATTTTAGAAAGGAATTTTCTGTTTTCCTGTAAGGTTCTGGGTGAAATGATATATACAACTGAATCTTTTGTTCATTTTGCTTGCCCCTTTCAGGGTTTGATCTTAGTTAGCTGGGTTAGTCTGAGAGTTGCCTGTGTACAAACACAGGATGCTATTGAATGTATGAAGTATGCTCCATGCTAAGACTCACTAATTATACATGACAGTGCAGATAATTAGGGTAAAATGGTACAGACGGTTGTGTGTCTTGGCTGCATGAAAATTGTGGCTCTACTCTTCAAATTACAGCTTTTGAAGGCTGAAGAAATTTTATGCACAGAACAGGTGGGGCAAACCCAGCAGTTCACTTGTTGCCTTGCAAGATGCACAGCAGACATGCAGCACTCTGCTTCCTGCTGACTCTGTGTTTCTCAGGGTTGGTCTTTGTGTTGGTGAGATGTGGCACCAACACTGTGCTCTCTCAAAGCCCTATCCCCCTTTTTAAGATGCACACAAATCCCTCATTGTTCATCTCATACTGCTTCTCCTCTATTTTTCCTTTCTTCTATACAATGTTTTTTACTCCTTGTGTTACAAGTGCAGCAGCAGTCCAGCCGGGTGTTTGTCATCTTAAGTCTTCTGATCAATGAGGTCATAACTTATTTCCTCTGCTATCTTTAGATACCTGTCTATCTTTAGATACCTGTATTTGGACACCTATACATACCTAATGTGAGGATTTATTTTTCTTTAAATAAAAGTTGTATGTCTGCAACTTGCCTTTGTTTCTGGAGGATTTCTGTCCAATGCCTGGTTTAGAGAGAGCCTGTTTATTTGGGTAGCTGAGTGTTGATTTAGGAGCTTTGTCTTTTGACACCCAAGTTTGAAAAATGTAGCTGCAGGCAGTGTTGCAAACTATATAATCTTCATAATGAGAGAAACACTGAAATAAGTTTCTAATAAGTGGGGATAATGTGGTGTGTAATATGCAGCCTCTGGGTTATTTTTTTTTTAATTAAATCCAGCAAAGTTTGTTTTGGTTAAGGTCTTTGTAAGTTGAGAGTTGTGGAGTACCATTTGTGTGCAGAAGTGCTGTTTTGCTGCCTGAACAGAAACAAGACTACATCTAATTCACTGGCAAAGTGGATAAGCTTGAGCAGCTAACATGGATGCTGTAATTACTGCATGCTCAGGGTTCCTCAGCTGCCTGAGCTGACATACCATGTTTTGTAAGCACTAAACTATCCTTTAAACCAAACAAAAGCTGCCACATGCTTGCAGCATTTGGGAGACACAACCTATTTTATCACCAGCCATGACTTGCTAATGGAACAATAGGAACCATGGTAGCCTCGGATGACTGGTCTGATGATGTTTTGTAAAGGCCTCTGAGTCATCTACTATCTATTTGTTGCAGGGTTTCACCAACCAGGTGCAGACAAGTCTCAGACACCCTTTCACCAACATGCCAGCAGCTATAAACTGAATAAAGTTCTTTGTCTAAGCTCACAAAAAAACACTTCAGATAAGCCAGTCCCCAAATTTTATCCCATTGTCATGCATTGCCATCAAACTCTTCCTTTTTCTCTTCTCAAATGGTGGTTTCTACCATCACAGGTTGGTCTTTCACTTCTTTGCTCCATAGCAAGAAAAGCTGTGATAGGGTGGTTGCATTTGAAAACCTATGCCGGTGGTCAAGCAACAGGAGACAAGTTGCACACCTACAAGAAAGGGCTGTGCTCTGCTGTAAAATACAACTCTGTTCAAATAGACAAGTTTCAGAGTCAGAAAAGGAACTGTTCTTCTGGCTTTGATCTGTCAGGAGAGATGAGTAACAACTCAAGTTTAATTTTTAAGAGGTTTAATCCCGCAAATGCCCTGGTCATAGTAATAAGTCTCAGGTGCAATGTATGCTGCTAATGGAATAATTAATCCTGCTTTCCTGTATCTCAGAGTGGTAAACCAGTGTAGGCATGACTGAAGGATATGTGGTTTCTTCTGGATGTTTGTATTTTGGAAGTGAGAATATGACTTATAAGGTCTAGTATTACAAGCAGGTTAGAAGAACAAGCTCTTCCTTGGTTTATATTGGAGAGAAAACTTTTTGTTAGAAGTTCATTATCTCAGTATGTCTTTTAGAATGTTCTCCTATGTGTTGGGGGGGGTGTTTGGGTGTGCTGACTTTGAAATGGTAGGTTCTTACTACCTTTTCCTCTGTTCCTTAAAAGATGCTCTAAGTTATTGGCAGTTACTGTAGGTTGGAAAGTATTCTTTTCAGCTGTTCGTACTTCCACACATGTTCATCTCCCTGTACATCTAGGGAGTTGCACAGAGTCCTCTGATGTTGTGCTGTAGTTGCAAGCTTCAAAATGGTGACTACGTTGTGATCTGGCACTTTTTCGTGACTGTGTTCTTCACTAATATTCCTCCATGCACATGAAGTTTTTGTTGTTTTCCCCCTTTCCTTCAAAGAATTCCTACTAGTTGTCTGGTGTGTAGTTTTGTTTTTGTTTTGTTTTTTAATTTGAGGATTTTCAAAAAAATTATTTAAAAAAAGCAAACTATTTGTGGAATGACTGGATTTCCAAGTAAGCTTTATTTGGTATGAGGAATGACTTTAATTAGCATGACTTGTTTTTCCTCTCAGAGGTTTGTGTTGTCTTTACGTAGAAGGCTACATCCCCTAAAATAAGTTTAATGAAACTGTGTGGTAGGATAAGGCAATAAATTAAAGACCAAAGGCTAGATTCTAATAAGCCTTTCAATGCAAAAAAAGCTAAACTTGTCTGGGACTGCTTGGCTAACTGTTAGCTGGCTTGGTATTTTTGCTTAGGCTTTCATCGAAGAGGTTAAGTATTTGCCTTTGCAGATAAGCTGTAGGCAATTTCTAACCAAAGCCTTTTTGTTGCTGTGTTTAGCTGTGTGACTGTATTGGGGTGGAAGTGGCCACTGCCGTGACTTTGTCATTGATTTATATTGGTAGCACAAATCCCTCCCTGATGGAAGAGGAGAAAAATAGTTTCTCTTCCATCAATAGCAGACAACAATTAGAGCAATAGCTAATGACTTGTTTATTTATAGACCAGAATGAGCTGTGCTTCCATCTTGTTTGACTTCCTGTTTTTTCAGGCTCTATGTTTTCCTTTAGACTTTGTAGAGGGTAGTACTGTGTGCTGTGAGGTTTTGTTTTATTGTGTTTTTTTATTTTTTTTTTTCAAAAGAAAGAAAAGGGAGTCTTCTAGAAGCTGAAAGCTGCAGTAAGTTCATTAGTCTCCTTTGTAAACTGTTCTAATCTTCACGTGTCCGCCACACTAAGAAATGGCATCTGAATTCAGGGTTTCATTTCTGCTTACCCAGCTCTGTGAATGTTTTAGCTTTGTTCTGGAAGGCACTGTTAGAGCTTGTTCCTATGTATTTGTAGACAGCAGTCAAGGCACTTCTCAACTTTCTGTTCAATATACTGCACTGACACTTAAAAGCCTCTTATGTTTTCCCCTATCCTTAGATGTCTTTCAAAATGTTCTTTGAGCTTCATCCTAGTGGAGCTCCCATGTCCTTCCTGAACAGTACTGTGTGTAGCAGTTGTGTGGCTGTTGTACCAGTGCTCTACATGTTGTTTCCTTACTTCTGCCTGGTAGCTCCTTTTTGTACCTCTGGGGATTAGGTTGGTGCTTCTAACCCCATCAGCAATGCTCGCAACTCTGAAGCAGTGATTCAGGACATGAGAAAGGAGCTGTACCTGAACCTGAAAGGAGGTTGTAGTGAGGTGGGGGTTTCCCAAGGAATAAGAGTTGGGAAAAGAAGAAATGGCCTCAGTTTGCACCAGAGGAGGCTTAATTTGGGCATCAGGAACAATTTCTTCCCTGAGAGGGCTGTCAAGTACTGGAAAAACCTGCCCAGGGAAGGTATAGAGTCTCTGGATGCATTTAAAAGTTATTGATGTGGTTTAGGGACATTGTCAACCCACCACTACCAAGTCCACCACCCAACAGACTCTATGATCTTGGAGGTCTTTTCCCAACCCATTAAATTCTGTGGTTCTATGTCTGATGTTTCCAAGCAAAGCCTTCCATCCTGGACATATGATTGTACATTCTGCTTCCTAGATGCACTGATAGGCTGCCAGGTGAATTTAGTTCCCTGCTCTGTAGCTGCAGCCTGTCCTTTTTGCCTTATACTGTGCTGCCCATCTTCATGTCTGTGATCAGCTTTGTCAGTTTTGGAGCCACTGTATCTAAGGGAAACTTTTCACACAGTGGCTGACCTGACCTCATCACTTGCAGCTATCAAAAGGAGTATTCCCCTTCCCCTCACCCGCTTGCTGGTGCTAACTCAGACACTCATTTGTGCCTTTGGTGGACTTATCCAGGTAACTGCATAGGCATCCTTCCCTCTTCTTCTGGATACAAAACAACCAGAAAAGTACGTTCATTTCTCCTGGCCTAGTTTGCTAGTTTAGTGGCAGCATCAGCTTGAGCTGGGATTAGATGAACATAGGAAAAGCAGCAGGAGGGAATATGTGGAAGACAGGTAGTAGGGGAAGGATGCAACTGTTTTAAGCAGCATTGACCTCTCAGATTGTCTCAACTGCCTCCTGGCAGCCCTACTCTAATAGATGGCCTGCTGACAGGAGTGTACCCTTAAAAATGCTGTGACCGGGATGGACTGGTCATAGTTTCAATGATAGCATTGCTGCTGGTATGTGATACCCAACAGCTGTTATACAGCTGCCAGAACAGATTTCCAATGATCAAGTCCCATGACTATGCCAATGACTCTATGGTACCAAGATGCTAGAGAGAGCCTGTGGACATATTTCTTAGTACAGAAAATCTGGTTTCAAATTTAGGTGGCTATAACTTGTGATTTCTTTTATTAGTGAATAAGAAACCATCTCTATAAATCCTCCTAGTAAGAGTCCTGTGGATCAATACCTCATGATTATCAGCCACATTATATGACCAAGCACTGAGTTAAATTTTAGCTTGTCTAGTTTGGTATCATGTTTGTTCTTTAAATAGTTCTCTCATTTTCCTATGTAGTGTTATGTCTCTTAGGCAAGATGTTATGTGGTCTAGTGCTTCTAGTGCATTGGACTAGCCCAAGCAGATGCTGTTTGAGAGAGTTGTATTTACCAACCATATCCATACACCTATCAAAAAAAACCCAAACCCTGAACTCGCCCCAACTCACAATGAAAGGCTTGTCTGGCAATACTGCAAGGGATTAGTTACCTTTGTAGTGCCTTCTTGAATTTGTTAATGGCATCCCAAAATGTTAATTCCATTATTTTATGTAAGGATGGTGTCAGGCTTATTGTTACTTATGTTTTTTCTCTTGTCCCCTTAAATTTTGGTATCATACTGGCAGTCCTTCAAATGCTCTGAGTTGTGATTAGTGCTAGAAATCACTATTAGTGCAGAGTACCTTAGCCATTTTTATTAGGCATATGTTATGTGATGCTACTTAATTTTGAGAATGTTCACATGCAGCAGGATGCTGCCTTGTTTTTATCTCAGTTACAAGTTGTATCTTTTCTATTGTATAAGAAATGATTTTTTGGAAATATTGTTTATTTAAATACTGATGCCTATAAGTACAAAAGAGAAATCAGTTTTCTAAGTCACTTCATGTAGGTATCCACCTGATTTCTTCTTCACATAACTTCCATTTTCCTCTTTCTGCTTCCAATAATCTTTAAGGTTTATTTTTTTTTCAATTTTATTTTGAGGACGGTAACACTGTCACAGCAGAGAGCCTTTACACCAACATGTATAGTCTGTAGGCTAATGTGTATATGTGGATGGCTTCTGGGCCTTTGCATGGATTGGAAATAAAAGGGGTTGAGAAGGGCTAGGTTCTCCACTGGGCAGTCCAAACAATTGAATAGAACAAAGCTAACTGTAATTAGTGGGACCATAGCATGGAAAATCTTCAGCCTTGCATTTTAGGTTTACTTTGGGCATTGTTCAGTAGGGGAGCTTCCCAAGGAGGAGGAAATCAGTCTTTTCTGGAGGTGGATGATGTAAATGCTGTATAGCAGAGTATTATCTTAATGTACCTCTGCTGCAGATACACCTTCAAGGGATAGATTTATGTTAGTTTGGTGTGAAAAACCCAGCAATAGAGCATAGTGACTCTTGCAGAAAATGAACATTGTCCAAAACATACAAAATGGTTAGGTATTTGTTCTGGGGAGAAATGAACAGATTTAATGTTTATGTGCATGAATGAACATACATGGATATACAAAAACATATAGAAGTATGGTTTCCTAAAGGATTCAAAAGAAGTTGGCTTCAGTTAGATACTCCTGCTGTAGTGTCAGTAAATAAAGCAGCCACGGTGAAGTGTGGTATGTCAGTACAGGAATGCTCCCCTTTATGTGGGCCTTTACATTGAAACCGAAGTTTCACTTACCCCTTGGGGGAGGCATTAAAAGTAAAGCTTCAGAGCTCTAGTAGTGGCATTTTTTCAGGCTGCTGTTTGGTGCAAGGTATATTAGATCTGTGCACTACTACCCTTTACATGGTTTGAGCAAATTTTTCTAATGCTTTCCTGAGTGTCTTTTTCATATTCCTTCAATTCAAAGTTTCCTATCCATTGTGGGTGTTTTTGTTTGTTTTTTTTTGTTTGTTTTTTTTTTATTCNCCCCTGCCCTTGGCCATCATTCGATCTTCCAGTTTAGCCTCTCTCAGACCAGGCACTAAACTTAAACTCCCCAGTGATATTTGTCTTCAGGCGTCCAGCTTCATCTCATGGTTATCTCCTTAGAGAAAAACTGAAGCTGGAAATAATGATGCAGATCTGTAATGGGCCTTAAAAAATTATCATTGTTTTAGTTAGCACAAGAAATACACAAATTTGCCTGCAGTAATTAATGAACTCACTATCAGTTTCTTCCTCATATATGGCTCAAGATGATGATGAGATCTTGATCCCTTCTCTGAGACTTTGTCTGGCTGAGACCCTTTCCTCTCCCTCAACAAACTTCTTTCTTCCTGCCAGGATTTCTGTCGCTTGTATCATGTCTTGCTCTTATTCTCCTCTCAATCCTGATTCTGTTGTTATTCCTCTTATTTTTATCAACTTCTTAATCTATTTTAAACCCTCTGTGTATCATCATCATCTAGTGCCTTTGTTCTGCCTTGGAAAACATCACTGATCTGCACCGAGGTGCTTGCAGAGAGGGTGAAGAAAACTGCCTTCTCTGGGTTTCAGCTCTCCTCTTGCCTCTCTTTGAAGGTGAATCGTTCATGCTAATGACTGCTATCTTTACCTCCCTGTGGAAATTTAGTTCATTGTGGTGGTTTAACAAGTAATCGAATGGCAGTGCACAGACTTCCCTCCACTTTAGGGGACCTCGTGATGATGTTTTATTTATAATTTTTGTTTCAGTGGGAGCTATGAACCCCTGTCAAAGATCAGGGCTCTTCTGTGCACATGATGGGTGTACTGTGTAATGGAAAGATGGTTGCTGTCTCAGTGAATTTGCAGTTGAGGTGTTGAAGGGTTTTGCTTTCATGTGCCAGGAGCATTTGAGGCTCTTTAACTGAAGGAGAGGGTGAGCTGGGACAGGGGTGCAATAGCAGGCCCTTTGAGGGATTCTGTGAAGGGATGGATTTGTATGGTACATTACTCGTGCAGCAGTATGTCCGATATTAAAAACCTGAGAGTCAAAGGAACAGGCTACAGTAATAGACTTTTCCATTGTTAGCTGGGAGCAACGATTACAAATTGCATCCAGGAGCCTGCCAGATAAACAGTTTGAGAGAGAACATGACCAATGCAAGAGCGGAGATGCTTTATTAAAATTAGTTCTTCCTGTCATGTGCACAGCTGCTTCACAGAGAGGAGGATGGCGGCTGTGTGGATTATGGAAGATCCAGGCAAGCAGGCTGCAGAGTAAGCTGTCAGGTGCTATGACACCGAGTAATGCAAATCAACTTTGTTCCAGGAAAGCTATTTCCATGTCAACCTCTACATGGAAATTATCAGACTTGAACAAGGGTTTCTTTATGAAGTTAAGGGAATTATTCCTAAGGAATGGAATTTATCTCTGTCATGTGGTAATGACCAGAATGGACTTCAATGTGCAGTCAAAAGATGAGATAATGTGACACAAGCACTATTTTTTTTATAGCCAACAACCCAGAGAGAAACATGTCAGCTTAAAAAGTATATTTCTGTCTGAACAGTCCAACCTGCTGTTTTACAAGTAATGTGAGGTGTTATTGCATTTTTCAGTGATTAAAGAAGGAAAATACTTGTCAGTCCATTCTGCTCTGGGTTTGACACTTCATGCATACCTAGTGCTGCTATTACTGCATGTAGTAAGTTGCTCAATCTCCTTACAGTTTGAATGGGTGATTCAGAGCTCCAAGACACTTTGTTTTGCTTTTAATCTAGATGGCACTTGGGAGTAACACTTGAGCCTGCTTTTTTTTTAGGCAATTTTTCAAGTTCAGAGGATCTCCTTGAAGTTTGCTTCCTGCAATCCTTTCATCCAGCCTGTTTGAAATTCTACTTTTCCTTTGGCTTTGTTTGGTATCTATTCAATTATCTTCTGTTTTGTAGTAGGTATCAGCCTTTGTTACTGGCCCATGATAGCTTACTCGGGCTGGTGATGATGGTTGACTGCTCAAGCACTGCAAGGTGATTGAAATAATTTCACTGTTTCTCCTGTCTCATGCCTGTGGTTACTAAAGGCTATTCTATTAGTGCTAGGGTAGGGAATAAGTTATGCATGTTCCTTGCTCTACCTATTGTCTCTTTATAAGTTGAACTCAGTGAATTACTTGTCTTTTCTGTGAGCTCACTCTTATCAGTCCACAGATACTCAAGAAGTCAAGAATAAGATGCAAAGGAAAGGAGGCAGTTTATTTTCTGTATTGCCACAAGGCTTTGACCCCCAATTCTGTACTTCCCCTCACTGTTCATGTGTGCAGGAGCCCTGAGGTTGGAAGGGTTTTTTTCTTCTTCTTCCTTTCAGAAATTAATGATGTTTTTCCCTGGTGACTCCAGTGCTGGGCTTTACTTTTCATGAAAGGAGCTCCAGGTACCCTTTACTTTAAATCTAGTGGTATTAAATCATGCAACACAACAGAGCCCTGGACCTGCACTGTTTATATGCATATATGGTGCCTTTTCTTGCTCAATTCTGAGGCTTTGAGGCCAGCACTGGTGCTATTTCATGATGTAGCAGGTTGTCATTTTTTCCCTGAAGCATTCTCACTTCAAGAGGGTCTTTCTATGCTGTCTCATGTGCCTGGTTCAGCCACCTGCTGGGGCATGGGATCACTCCTCTAGGGGTGTTTGTGTGTCCTCTGTATTCAATGGTGTGAAAATAAAACGTGTATGTGTGAAGTGTAATGTAATAGTTTTGTTGTTGTCATGTGGGAAAATGAGAGAATAACAGGAAAATCTGAGCAAGACAAGTAAGAGGCACCTTTTCTTCTCATGGCATCAGTACTTCTAGTTTTGAAGTCATTTGGAGCAGGCAGTGTCTCTAGTATTAATTTCAAGTTTATTTTAGGCTGTCTGGCATGTACAGACCTTATAGGATCTTTCCTGTAATTAAGGGTCAGACAGATGTTGTCATTGTCAGCCTACTAATATAATGGATTAGAACTTGCATAAAATAACTAGCTATGAGCTGGGATTTTGTGTGCTCTCAGACTGAGAGCCAGCGCTTCCTTTATTTTTAATCTGGTTTGCTTAATTATAGGCACGTCTGAGAGCACAACAAATTAAGGTTGTGTGATGCTCCCATTATATATTTCTATTTAACTTGCTTTATCAAGCTCTAAGCATCTAGGTTTGAAATTTTCCAGGGCTGCTGTCTGCCTTAGGTGGAATTGTTGAAAAATTTCAGTTAAAATAAGCTCCATCATTTCTGACACAAATGCTAAAGAAAAATGTTTGGTTTATTTTGGGAATCTTTTGGGACTTTTTTCTTTATTTTTACTCTTTAGAAATGGTGTTTGATTGTTATATTAGCTTTGAGGCAGGAATTCAATGTTTAGGGAGAGGAGGTTTTTTCTAGTGGGTGTAGCTTTTGCCTTTCTCATGCAAATGTGTTCAAATTGTCTTTGAAAAATTGCAGTTAGCACACGTTCACTGGAATTTCTTATGTTTATATATATAATTATAAGCTAATATTTCTGATTCTGTCTTTTCTAAGCATATTCCCAACCTTTTTCTGTGCAGAGGCTTCACCAGGCAGGAGGTCCCTGTCTTAGCTCTCCACCAGCTCTCTTCACCCACCACCTGTGTGCCATCCTTCTGGAGAGGAGGGAAGGGCTGTGTTCTGCAACTGTCCAAGTGCTAAGGGAAGTGGGGACTTGTGCAAACAGGCTTAGGTGAGGAGAATCTGGGATAAATTGCTGCATGGAGGAGGGTGAAATGGCTGATACAAACCGGTGTGGAACTGTGCTGGGAAGGGATGGATTGGGGTGTAAGGGGGGTAGTGCACTCACTTCAAGTGAGAAGCAGAGGCTGGGGATGGTGGTATGTCTGCAGATAAGGAAGAGCAGGGATGTGGTGATCCTGCCACTGCTGAGGTGTCAACCAGCAAGAAGCCTAGAATTTTGGTTTAGGAACTCTTGTTGTTTTCTTTGTCTGAGGATGTATGACCCTCTGGCAGGCTGGGCTTCGCAGCTCCATTGCATGCAAGACAGCTCACTTCTGTCAGCTCCACCACTAGCTCACTTGGCAAAGATCTCTACTATAGTCCTAGGGTCTTTAGATGACCTCTGGGGGTGCAAAATGATGCAATGCGATGTATTCTTAATGGGCTTTAAAAAAAAAAACTAATTACTGTCACAGAAAATTACTTTAAAGACATATTATTGAGCTTGTGAAGTCAAGCCCGGACAAGTTAGGAAATGTCAGGACAAAGTTGGGCTGTGTACCATTAATTCAGGCTCTCAACACTATGAAATGATCTCTGATGCTCTATTCACATCTGTCTCTGGTTGATAGGGCTTCTGCCATATTCAGTGCACTATGAGTAACTTACGTATACTTCCTCGATGTTAATAAATAAATAGAATTATTTCATGTGCTGTGTAATTGCAAGGTCTGAGCATTTATCCAGAACTGTCTAAAGGGAGATTTGTCCCTGCAGTATCTCACAACTGCTCCTTTGAGACTATAACAAGGGAAGATGCCTGGAGGTTTGTTCCAGTAATTCTTTTTGTCCTTACTTTGACACCTGCCATATATGTGCTGACAGGCTGGTCTCAGAAAGGAGGACTGTTCCCACCTCACCTTTAGTTAAGGAAGATGTTTTGAGCCCAAAAGCACTGGGAGCTATTGAACCTCTTGAAACAGTTTTGTTTTTCCCAGGGTGCGACTTCACACAAACCTTATTGCCAACTGGTTCTTAATAGCACTGAGTGGCTCTGTGTGCACTGTTGCTGTTGGGGAATGTGGTGCAAGACCTGAGCTCTAAAACCTCCCTGACAGCAACAGACATCAAGCAAGTTGTGTGATAGACTGCAACTGCATGGAGCAAAATATGAATGGCAGCCAAGGTAGGCATGCTCTAGTGGGAATGCAGCATAGCTTTGCCTGCACAGCACATCACTACTTGATGTGTGAGCTAGACAGCATTTTGGAGCTTAGCCACCGCAGCACTGCATCCCCTTTTTACCCAAGGAAATAATGACCCAGTGGCCTAGTGAGTACCTCCTTTATGGCAATGAAAAGCCAGAATGATCAAGCTCCCTCAATTTAAATATGAAACTGCATGCTGCATCCATACAATTAGTTTTGGTATGTAGGGATGGTTGAGATATATATAGAGACTGGTGCCATGTTTTCTGCAAAGGAAGTTGCATCACTAGGATATGAACTCATATAACAATTAGGAAGGCTAATTAAGTTGAAACTTTGTCCTTTTAATTAAACAATTATGATGCTCATTTGCAAAATGAAGGTGTGTAATTACTTGAGGAGGGAGGAAAAGAATTTTCATGAAATTTTACTATGGCTTCTGAAAACTGTTTCTAACAAAGCATCTGTTTTTGCAAATTTCAGTCTTCATGAAGTTTGAATGAAACAAGAACATTTGTGGTCTTGAAGTGGTACCATTTTCTTCTCTGTCTCACAATGTCTGACTGAATAAACAGACACTTGAGGAAATTAATCTCTAAGTTGGTCCTAGGGAGTGAAAGGAAGGCTTGGTATGTATTTAAGGCAGTGGGCTTGAGACATGAGAGCTGAGTTTAGCTATCAACTCTGACACAGGCTTCCTGCAGACATTGTGCATGGCCTCATGTATGCACCAGACCTCAGATCTGCTGTGTACAGTCCTCCTGGTGAGGAGATCACACTTTGTGGTTATGTGGGATGGAGTGCCCACCTCCTTTTCCAAGGGTGTATGTTGCTGTAAGGAAGCAACAGCCTCTACTGCTGTTGACCTCCATTGCTCTGCTTAAAGGTGATGAGCCAAAAAAGAAGGGCTGAGGCTGTGGATTTATGACTCTTGCTCATTTTGTCTTTATTTGGAAAAGACACTGCCCAGTGTGAAGAGTTTGCACTTTGAGAGAGGTGATGAAATATTGTCACTGACCTGCTGTACGGACCATCTGTCTCTTCCAGGGCTACTCTGGAAGATGGGGAAGTGTGCTGCTTCTTCTGTATGGGCTTTTTAATTTAATTGGTCTTGATTCACTGCTAATTTTTTTAAACTTAAATCAAAGCAACACCAAAACTTTAAATACACTGTGATGACCTGAAGCCGGATTGCACCAGTCCCTTGTGACTATCTGTTCTCTTAAGATGAGAGACACTAAAGAAATTGTTCAGCAGACCAGAACAGTAGGGATTAAAAGATGATTACTAACAGATAGATGAGGTATAAATTTAATACGAGGCATATAACTTGGCCTTTCCTGCACATTATTCCTGATGTATTAGCAAATATTTCAATGAAATAATATCCTATGGTCACTTAGGTTTTGCAGCTGGAAAACATCTGCCCTTGTGGAGGTAGATGGTGCAAGATTGTGCAATGTCTTTCTTTTTCTTGTGCAATTACGTCAGAATTAAGGCACTGTGAGTGCATGCAAGTAATTAAGGACAGCAAGTGTTACATGGAAATGCTCATTATCCCAGAAACTACTATTATAGCCCTACAAATTCATAGCTAAAAAGTGTACATTTGTTGAGCTTGAAAATTAAATTGCAGTACTTCAAATACCCTTATTCCAAACTGACTAAAGTGTGTGTTGAATTTTACCTTTAAGAATCAACTGAAATTACACTTGTGGATTTACTGTATCTCTTTTTGGACGTATGGTAGTAATTCCATACTCTGAGTTTGACATTCTATAGAGCCAAACAGATGTTTGTTCATCAAACCCTACTATTTCCACCAGGGATACTGTTAGGTAATTGTAGAAGACAGTAGGGTAGCCTGTGTTGGCCAAGAAGAGGGTTTTATTTTCCATGTTTTTCTTTCCTCTGGTAAGAGTGGTTCAGGATCTGCCTGTCTTTTGGGGCTGGATAGCTGATTTCATTTTGTGGCTTGTTCTGTCTTTCTGTGAGTACACTTCCTGGAGGTAATAACCAGAGGTGGCTATATCCTTCTAGTGTGGTATCCACTTTGGCTGCAATACTCACCTGTTTGCAAGACCTGGGTTCTGTGTGTTCCTCTGTCAAAATGGGACCAGATAATTTTCTATCTTAAATATCCTGAGCATAAGACAAGAGAGAAGACTTCTGTGATGTCAGCTCTGCAGTGACCCTGCTGTGGTATTTGTAATGCAGCATTTCCCAGAGAGGCCTGAGAGTAGAAAGTCTAACTCTGTAGCCAGTTTGGGGACAATATAAATGTTTTGGAGAGACTGGTCCTGGGAATGCTTGTGTGTTTGTTCGTGAGCCACCATTGTAATGCTGGGCAAGTTAACATTATTTTGGATATTATCGCTAATTTGTGAGCAAAATACATCCCAATGTTAATTGGAATCTGGTATGGGTATATGTAAATAGAGGCAAATGGGTAAAAATACATGGTGATTATTTCTTGTTTGTCTGGAATGACATCCATTATCTCAGCAAAATACTTTGTTTATCCTCTCAGTCCTGCAAAATAACACACCTCCCAACTCTGAGATTAAATAACACAATGTTTATCTCAGTATACCAATTTAGAGTTTTCAGATATTAGGTTGTGCATTACTTGCATGTAGAAGGAATGACACAATTTCTCTACTGAGAGAAATTTGGGATAATTTCAATAGTCTGTTGAACTATAATGTAGAATTGGAAGCTCTGTAATGTTATCTGCTACACGAATTGATAGCACTTATGATAGATTGTGTAATACTTTTCCTCGCAGTACTGATCACTACTGACCTGGCTGTGCAGATGGCTAGTTCTGCTGATTATAAATCCATCTCAAATCATATTATGTTTCTCTTTTTTTTTGTATGATGTTTTGTGGAGGGAAGTTAATATTTCAGAGAACATTTATCTGCCATGCTGGCGTACAGGAATGTTTTTGGCATGTTAACTTTCTTTTAACAGTTGTGTTTAATATATACAGAGAACATCTAGCTCTGAGAGGCCATCTGAACGTCTTCAAAGGGTTATTGAATTGTTTATTGATCTACTTCATTACTGCTACTCCTCTGGTTCCTTTTGATGTCTTGTCACTTGGTTCAAAACATAATGCCAAGCTTTTAAATTAATAGTTGTGCAGGAAGCCCTATATGTGTAAATATTAGGGTATGTTTCTCCTTTGAGTGAGAATGTGCTAGATTGTACAGTAAATATTGCTGCCATCAGAGTTTTATCTTTTTTGTGCTTCTCACTTTATGTAAAGACCCCTTCCTGTTTTCTTAAGACAACTGAAGTGTCTGACGTTTTATCTTTTAGGTTTTGTAACAGTCTAATCTCTTATTCTGCCATTGGAAGCTTACAAGTTCCCTGATTAGGAAAAAAAAAAAAAATTAATTTTCCCTCCCTCTCTTTATTTGTTTCTCTTACATTTGTTAAATTTACTAGCTAAAAGTGCATGTTGATTTTTTTCCTACTTTAATTATTTAATCACTTTTTGAAGGTTTTTAAACTTCTGCAATAGACAACATTCCATGGTAAGGAGTTCCATAGTTAGTATATTTCTTGGGAAAAGTACTTAATTTTTAATCCTATCACCTGAATATTAATTTATGGATTTTATTATTTTTTAGTCAGTAGGTAATAATTCTTAATTCATTTTCTAAGCTGTGCAAGATCTTAAATACTTTTGTTATAGCCTTCATTGATTGCTTCTTTTTTTCCACAATTAAGATTATAGCCAATTTGCTTATTCCTTGTACAGAAGTTGTTCCATACCTTTGGTCATCTTGGTCACCTCTCAGTACTTCTGTTTCTAGATTTTTGCATTTGCTTTGGCCTTTGTAGTCCATTGGCTGATCTACTCTTAGTGCGTACCCCCAGCAACAGCAGTAGGTTGCCTGATACAAGATTACATTTTGTGATAAATAATGCAGAAGTATCTTAAGTGGCAGTGAGAAATAAGACTTCCTGCTGGTGATAAGGCAGGCTTGGCCTGTTTCATTTAGATGTCCAGACAATGTCTTTGCCTCCAAAAAGGCAACCCTGCCGGTTTGCTCTTGTCCAACTTCTTGCCTACCTCTCTGTGCCAGCACCAAAACCTGGATGCCTTTTTCCCAGTGTACGAGTTACTGGCTGAGTGTGTTGAGTAGCCAAATCACATAATTTAACTGGTTCAAGTTGTGTCTTCTGGCTGAAAAGGTAAAGGGTTGTGTCATGAAATTCAGATTTATGTATTGCTGGTGGTCACTGTGTGTTATACAGGGCAATTTCCTGTCTCCCCTCTTTTTTTTTTTTTTTTTAGGAGGCCCACAAGCCACTCCTTCCTCTCTTTCCTGAAGATGAAATAGTGGGAATGAACTGAAATATTACAGAAGTGAAGGAGTGTGGGGAAGCTCTAAATATTTAAGGTTGTGGGAAGCAAGCTGTTCCACTAGAAATGGTCTAAGTCAAGTTACCTATACTGAGTTAATCCTCCTTGTTTTGTTCATGCAGCCCAATCAGTCCTTGGTCACTTGCATATTGGGATTTTTCTTAAAAATGCAGATATTTCAACAATACTGTTGAAATAATTGTGGAATCATAGGGTAGAGCTAGATGTATTTGTTGATTTTTTTTTTTTATTTTTTTTTTTCCTGCTGCTTGGCTTGTCCTTTTGTTGTTATATTTCAGAGTGCAGTTTGACTACAGTGCTTTTTTTCTCCCATCTCATTGTAAACTGTGGTTCCTTACCTTTCAAAAACCTACTTCAAATGTAACTAAATAAAAAGCAATGGAGAAAACCATGTTGGGAGGGGGAAAAGGAAAGCAAATTCTCAGCTGTGTGGAGCTGCCAGTAAGGTTCAGAAGCTGACAATGATGAGCTGCTTGTCTGAGTGTAAATAGTCTTCGGTCTGTGTGCTACTTGCCTTGTGAAACTGGGCTCACTGTACTCATTAGCTGTGTTCCTTTTTAAATATTTGGTGATTGCATTGTTTACTTTGTCTAGTGTCAGCCTATGTTGCAGTCATTCTTGGCTTTGTTGTACATGAAAACCAGGAGTCTGCAGTACGTTGGGTCTTTAGTGAAATGAGCAGTTAACAGTAGCCCAGCCTGGGGTTTTGTGATGTGCCATGTAGTTTACTGTGAAAATATCAGGGTAGAATGCTGCAAAATTGTCAGGTTTCCATTGACAGGGATTTTCATCTTTTTCGCTGTTTACATACTGAAGATGAGGACTTTGCTATGAGATAATGACACTATAGATAGATTTCAAACAGCAGGGAAAATTCTTTTTTTTGGAAGAAAAAGTATCATGTAGGCTGTTTTGTCATTTTAAAGTTAAAACATTTCTTTTCCCAGGAGTATTAGCTGAGGAAAACCTCATCTTTTTTAAAGCAGTTAAGTAGCCAAGAATTCAATAATATGTATAAAATAGGTAATAAATGTTGACTTCTGTGCCTTTACTCCACAATACCCTGGCATACTTGAAATAGTGTCCTTGCAGAGACTGAAGACACATGATTTCTATTGAGAAGGTTTGTGTCTATGAAGGTTTGTACTTCATTAAAAACCAAAATTGTTGCTGTTTAAAAATGATTAAATCTTAATATGATTTCTGTAAAATGTCTTCACAAAAGAAAACCTATGAAGAGAGTAGGTACTGTGCTCTAGGAAATCTCAGGAAATGAAAGTACTGAAAGCTACTAATGCAATATTTAAGTCCCATTTTGCTTTGCTGATCATGTGAGATCTAATTCTCTTTATTTTATATATTTGATTTCACAGCACCATTCTTTCCTTTCCCTCTTACTGGAGGAAAGGACCATTTTCTGACACTCTTCTCCTACCTTCTCACTGACCCCCAAGAATTGTGTGCTGTTTGCCCATTAGGTTAAACCAGAGTATTCCTACCTGCATCATGTAAGGTCATTTCAAATAAGGCATGTGTTGGTTACTGGAACTGAAGGAGATGTCCAAGTCACAGCAATGCATTGCACAGTCTTTAGAGTCATCAAGGCTGTATAGGGGCATTAAAAGGGAGCCAGCCCATCGGGATCTAAGGGCACTGCTTCTTCTGTGTCTTAAGTCATTAAGATGACCTGCAGACTCAATAGACTAAAGCAGTTGTTATTGCAACACCTGCACTACATGTGGCTCACAGTTTTTATTTTGGGTTAAATTTATTTTGCTACCCAGGTCTGAGCAGTCTCACTGCACTTGGGAGTAAAAGCTGAAGGACTGCTTTTTACTGCCTTGATAAGGGATGAAGGATTGGAGCAAAGCTTCAGGTTTGGTTTCCTCTCTCAAAAATGTGGCTGCATGTGCCAAAACTGCCTTTGGTGCAGAACCACCATGCAGAGGAAGAGCTTTAAAACTCTCTCATTGCTCTGTTTTAAGGTGTTAGTATGGACATAGCCTTTATTAATCTTAAAGATCTTCTGCTCAGGTCCTCCCAGTAATGGTGTTCAGCATGACACTGTTCAGTATTATTCTGTCTTTGGGTAATCAAAGGTGCTGCTGCTAGCTGCTGCTCTTTCAGGTTTACTAATTCAAGTCCATTGACTTAAACCCATTGTTTGTATTAAGAAAGGGGGAGGGAAGGGGTAGGGGGGGGAAGACTCTGGGGTTGGGTTTTTCTTTTTTCTTTTTTTCCAGTATTATCCCTGTCAGTATGCCAGTTTCATCTGAAACAAAGGATGCATGAAGCTTTTCAGTGTGGGTTTTGTTTCCCCATATTTTTTATATTTGTTTAATTTGCTGACTGGCAGCTCTAAAAAAAAATAAATCACTTAATCAGCATATCTGGCCCAAATACTGGGCTTGACTTGAACATACTGACAATGCCTTGGCTCACAGACAACAGAGACTAGTTTGAATTCTTGTTCTGTCATCTGTGTAGGCAGAGGTGATAGAAGAAAATAATAGTCTGAAAAATCTATCTTGTTCCTTTCCCAGCTGTGCTGCAGAAGTCAAACCCCAAATGCTTCTTCTCATCCCATTTGTAACCTCATGTAGCTTTGGAGAGTCACTTCTGACTTACAAGACCCTCTATAGGAAGAGGAGCAATTCTCTAATTCTACTGCTCAGTGTGCAGGCCTATATTTGAGTCCCTTGGTTCTTTTGCACTCTCTGAAGCACCAGTGTATTGCCTGTGACCTGAGGTATGGCTGAGCAATGTAATCTCATTGGCAGATCTGTTTGGCCAATACAGAAAGCATCTTCTCCCTCCCTGAATCCAGGGAAGTTATCTGAACTTGTTACTGTGGCAAGTCCTGTCATCCAAAGATCCAAAATTAACTTACTGCCTTTAATTTCTTTTTTTCACCAGGTACTCCACATCTGCGTTCTCCAAACTAAGCAGAGTAGGGATCTGTCATCCTCCACCTCTTCCTTTCATTGGAAACCTTCTCTTTTTCCGTGAGGTAGGATATATTTTTCTTTCTATTGATCCAAAGTGATGGGAAGAGTGGACAAGGAGGTAGGAGGAATTGAAATGACTCCTGCCCTTCAGTGGTACTATCTCTTCAAGGCTGTCCCTCTGGAAAGGACAAGCCAAACTCAGCTTTTTGAATTAATTGGTAGAAGCAGTTGTGTGCAAGCAATGTTAATATCAGGGTATAGTAAACTTGAGGGAAAGAAAATGTGTGTGCTCCTGCAGTTTATTACTTGAGCTATTCCAAGAAAGTTCATGCCCTCAGTGAAACAAACTTAGTTATGTGAATAGAGCAGATTATGTTAACTAGTCCCAACTGGTTTGTTCTGAGTGGTTTTGGCTCCTATGACCTTTCTGTTTGTTTGTACTTTTGCTGATTGTACACATTTATTTTAAAGCTTTTAATGTTCCTTACTCCAAAGTAGCAACTGGAATTAAGTACTGCAGAATACTGTTGCTCTGTGCCCCAAATACTGGGACTGGGAGGAAGGGCAGGTACTGAGATTCTGCTTCCAGATTTCATGCCCTTATCTTTCTCGCCCATCTTCTTTCAATAACTTGCTAATGCCAAGTTTTGTTCCTTGCTCAATTTCAGTAATATTGCTGAGGATCCAAGATATTGTAATAATGAGGAGCTGCCATTTCTCTGGATCTTACAGTAAGGTCTCTCTAGTGTGTCTCTGTTGCAGTCCAACAATTTTTCAGGAAATCTGGGCCAACTCCAGCTGCTGCCCAGTTTTCTCTTTTAAGTACCTGGTCATCAATATCCATGCTGAGATTTGAATTATTAATGGGAATGTATTGCTTCTTACCTTGGTCTTCATGGTGATTGTTCTGTCAATATCTGACTCATTATTAGATAAAAACCTTTTAAATACCACTTTTACATTTACATTTGATTTCATTTAGAAAATAGCATAAAAGGTAGACTTAATCCACTCTAGATTAATTTGAACTGGAATTGGCAAGATGACTTTAACTTCCAAGGGATGCTGGTGTGTGGAATACAGACCAGTTCACCTTCACTCTTCTGGTTTCAGTGCATCTGGATGCCATAAAGCTACTCATTCTGTGGCTCCTTGGTGGTGCAATCCAGGTATCATTAGTCACCTGCTAACATTTGCTGTCAGTAAAGCTGCCCAGAGACTAAATTATTTTGATACATTGTAGATCTTCTTTCCCTGTACTGATGTACAAGTGGAAAGTTTTTGGGAACTGTGATACAAAATGATCATATGATCTGTTAGGCAAATTTCATTTCCAGAATAGCATTAATTAAATTAACTTAAAACAGACTAATGAAAGAAAGATAAACTTGATTTTACTCACTGTTAGGAAGAAAAATAAAGGTAGCTGAGGAACTATGTCTGAGTATACAAAGAAATAACAATTCCAGACAGGGTTTTGAAAGGGAGTTGAATGATGTAAAGCTACCAGCACTGCCAGGCTGTGTGTCCAACACTATGACATTTCACCATCCATCTTCCCTACTGTCCTATTGCTGCCAGTAGGTACAGGCAGAGATGAGTCGAGGCTCTTTGCAATTTTACTTTTTTCCATCATATATTTTGCCATTTTTTTCTGGGTCTGCTCCTATGGCTGCGTTCTTAGAATAGTGCCCATAGCAACATGCCAGTAATGGGAGCACTGCTTTTATACTGCAAGCTGCTCTCTGAGAGTGTTTTCAGGGACACAGGTGCTCTCATTGCGGTCAGTAGAGGACATTGTCCACTTTCTTATTCCCAGCAGGGAAGAATTAGTGGGTACCCATCACCTTCCTGAAAACAGTGATGGTTTTAGGGGCTTAGCTGCAAGGGGCACAACTGTGCATGAGCAGTGGCTTGTTTGGGCTGGATTTTATTTATAGGACATAGCAAAAGGTTGATTTGTTCCGCTGCTACATTTATAATGTGGAGAAGTTCTTGCAGTTCCATGTCTTATGCAACCATGTCTTTCCAGCTTTTTAGAGAGTGTCCCTTTTAAATAGGCCGACTCTTTCTTAGTATTGCTAATGGTGTGCAGGGAAAACACACAAGCCACACTCCCACTAATCATCAGACTAGTGCTTTTCAACCCATGAATGTTTATTTCAGAGGAATTAATGAATGGTGACTAAGATGGATTAATTGATATGTGCTTTGTGGGAATCTGCATATGTGTAATTCATACAATTCCAGTATTGACTTTCATCTGCAAAGTAACGCATGTTGAAAAGCTCTGAACACCACTAAGATCTAGAAGAGAAAGGGAAAACAAAAGACTGCAAACTATAGAGCCTTGCAGTCTGAAAAGTGTCCCCCCTCATTTCATGGTTTTGGGCTTTTCTCCTAGAAAATGATTGCTAGGAACTTAGTGGGGGGGAAAAAAAAGGCAGAAGAGGGAGTTCCTTTGACATAGAGTAAATCTAGGACCTGGGAATCTAAGAAAAAAACACTAAATATTCAAAGCTCTCCAGAAAACTGTGGGAGTAAGCAGTATTTTTCAATTTGTAATGGCATAAATTCAAGAATTTGCTTGTCTTCTCCCTTACTTGGGTGTAAATCACTTCTTCTGAAATAAATGGAGTTTCCTGTTTTGCTCCACTGTACATGTGAACAGAGCTTCAGGCCTTATCATCTTTTTTTTTTTTTTTTTTTTTGCAATTCTTCTGCAAATGTCCCTGAAAACAAGTGAATAATACAAGTAGGATGTGACCAGTAGTGCTGGGTTGTGGAGTATTTAGTAAACTCCCAAAGGTATTTTAAAGAAGAAAGCATTTTGTCCATGAGATTTTTTATTTTTCAAAAATTATTTCAGGGATTTCTTGAACAGTGTATTTGTTTGAGTAAAATAAGAGCTTCTGTTAATATAGTATCTCAGAGAGGAAGGGGAAGTGTGTAAAGTTAAGGGGCTAAGGGAAATGCAACTGCAAAGACCTATCTCCATCACAGAGAAGCAGACTTTAAGAGCTGACTTGGGGAAAACCGAGTTGTATTACTGTAAGTCACCCCTTCTCTCTCAAGTACAATAAAAGGAGATAATCGCGCTCTGAAACTAAAACATATCCAAGTTAATCAGCTTATCTCAACATTGAGAAGATAGGAAATTATTGCAGTTCTGCAGCTGGGAAATTATCTAAGATATTGAATTAAAAATTCTTCCATTGCATGAGAACAATTTGTGGTGGGCAAGTCTGATGTAACAGTAAATATGATTAGTCTGTTTAAAAAAAGCAGTATGTTCAATTTTTTTCAATAACTGAGCAGACTTGCAGCCGACAGGCTGCTATTTTGCTACAGGCTCCTGACTGTTCCCCCACCTCTCCACGTACTGCATTTTTCCTATAAGTCTGGAAAAATGAGGGTTGTTTGTCACAGCTGTGTAATGGGAGATACAAGGATATACACAGCATGGACTTTCACACATGGATCTGTATGGGCTTCTGAGCAGCAGTTTGCAGAAAAACTGAACCAGAATATCCTATCAGTTCCCAGACTAATGATTTTATGACAAGTGCTCTGAAAACCAAGAAGGCACAAGTGCTACATCACCTTTTCTCCTGAAGACCCATGGCAAACACTTGACCTGTTGCTATGGCTGTGCTGTGTTTTTCTCTTTCCTAAAAAGACAGCTGTACTGTTTTTAAATGTCACAGGCTGTGACATTTGCATGGCTGTGGTTGCCTGGTACTGTACCTGTGTGTGCTGCTGCCTACCCAGCCTTCTGGAGAGCTGTGCTGTGCTGCAGCAGCCTTGGGACTGGCCCCTCTGGTCTTTTGGGGTGGTGGTACAAGTGTGGGTGACTGCTTTGTTGTGGCCCTTGGGAGGTGGGATATGCAGTTGTGTCCAGTGTACGGTTGGGTGATGTGCTTTGGGTCATTGTAATTTCATGATCATGTGCTGCTATTACTCCTAGCAAGCTCCAGTGATGCTTTTGACTGTCTGTGTGCTTGCATCCCTGTCTTGCATGTTAATGAAAGACATCACTCTTTTTAGCCCCTCTCTGCTTGGACAGGATACTCTTTGTTTACTGTTTATTTCTGTCTGGCCTACTTGTAGATCCTGGGCTACCCTGGAGTGGCCCATTTCTGGTGAATGGAAGTGGGGGCTGTGTGGGTGCTTTGTCTTGCTTTCAGTTTGGGGTCTGGCTAGGCTGTGCTGTTTTATGGCTGATGGGTGGGAGTAGAGAAAGGGGAGTGTAGGGAGGAAGCAGAGAGCAAACTTCCTGCACCCCCCCACTATGCATCTGCCAAAAAGCATCCTTTGAGTTGGATGTAAAGAAAAAAAAAAGGCAGATTTTTTACAGGAATGAAATTAACCCCATGCCTAGTTTCCAACCTAGAAAGTAGTGTGTGGGTGCTTAGAGAGGCTGCAGTGTTTACTGTTCCGGAATTTAATGACACAGTATGTAAACCTAAACAAGGTTGGAGAGAGGCAAATGGTGAGGGGAGCGAAAAGGGGCTCTAGGGCTGTGGATTTGGATTGAATTGAAAGAATAATATAGTTTATATTGACAGTGAAAGCCTACATGTGGTTTTGTATTGCTTTGTGCAGACAAAAGAGAAGAACAGGATAGGAAGTGTATTTTGCAACTTCATAGCTATCTGTGTGGAACCAGAAAAAATGGCTGTGGCATCACCAACCAACCTGTCTTTATTTCCCCCTGTCGAGTGTGTGCATCTGCTAACTGCCTGAGCACACCTCACAGGATGCTCCTGGTCTTCTCTTATGTCCTTGGAGCAGCCCCACCCTAGAATGGGACACATGTACATGCATGTGGTGCAGATCTAAAGCTAGACATGTCACAGTCTGCAACATGACAGAAAACCTGAGGTTAGATGTGGGTTTGTGTATATGTCTACATGAGTAAAGCCTATCTCCCTCCCCTTCAAGAGTGTGTATTTGCCTCGTTTCTGCTGATACTCTGTGCTACCTCCTTTGATCAGGTGTTAGCATTGTCAGATAACCTGACAAAGTCAGTGCAGTATCTCTTTGTGGGAACCTAATGCAGGAAGTCAAGGCATCACAATTGGCTGTCTCCCACTTAACTAAGTGCTACGTGCACCCTTCAGCAAGAGCAGGACTTTTGTTTCTCAGAAAAGTAGTGGGTGGAGCTGTGCTGTGGATCACCCCAGCTTCCCCCTGATGAGATCTCAGTAGGCTAAGCTTGCTTCTGGGGGGGCGGGGCGGGGGGGGAGAAATGTGTGCCTCAGAGGCCCTTCTGTAGAGGCACAACGTCCTTGGCTTTTTTGCATTCAGTGTTTCTGATAACATATGTTATCAGAATATATAGGATATCTTATGTTTGCAAGGTAACTGAGTGTGATGTCAACTCTAAACAACACTTACAGGAGCCAGGGACAGTATTGGGACAGGCTAAGCTACGGGCAGGAGTGACAGGAAAAGGGAATGAATCATTGCTGCTTTGCTTGTGCATAATGGTGACAACAAGCAATGTACCTGGTAGTGGTCATGATGATACTTTTGCTCTTTTGGACTATCCCATTTTATTTTTGAGGGAAGACACAAGTCCTTTTTTGTCTTTCAAGGAATGGTGTGTTGATTGTGTGGCTTCTGGGTAGAGCAGCTCTGACATCTATTTGCTGTGCAGGGCTGAGTGAGTGTTTACCATAGACCTCAGCAGTTGCCCCTAGAAGCATTTCAGATTTCATTGATGAGCATCATCGTGCTTTTGGTATCTCTTAATCCATGTTTTGTTGTTCCTTTTGACATACTTGATGGTTGCTTTATTAAATACTGAAGAAGCAATGGCTGACAAACTGGTAGCTGTTAAGTGAAGAGGGATTAATGTTCTCTATGGCAGCACAGCATGTGAGAAGAGTCTCCCTGATTATGCTCCTGGCTTTTCCCAGGCTCTCAATGTGATTTTTGGGAAAGTCTGACTGGGGCAGAGCTTTCTTTCTGGATGCACAAATCTCCTTTTGCTTCACCTTGGGCCTCTTTTGCTCCCTTGAAAAATGGCATAGATGATGTTCTGGAATAGATAGGTCTGCTTTTTCATCAGGTTATGGTGAAACAGTTGGAAAAACTTCTGTGGGGACTTTTTTTCTACTAGATTTGGGGAGGCTGGTGTCACTGGTGTCTTTAATAGACTGGGGTGCTTGAAGGCTGGAAGGTGTTTAAATGTTCTCACTATTCATAGAGCAAGTGGAACTGTGAACTAATGCCTGGCATGAGTTCTGGTCTAGGAACGAAGGTGACTGAGATAACAGTGCTAAAGGATATTTCTATGCTGTTCTATGTCATCCTTGACCACTGTTCGTTGATGGGTTTTTGTGGCAGCTGTCAAATAGCTACTCAGAGTATGTCAGAGCAGAGGTCTCCATCATTAAAATGATACCTGGCTCATGAGAAAAGTGTAGGAGAAGTTTGCTACATGTTATGTCTTTTGGAGAGTATATTTGCATAATTCTCTGGAGTTTGTTGTGTAGCCTGCTCTTTAAGCAGAGTTTACTGCTAAATTAAAGGCAATGCTGGCATGATGTGCTACAGCAGTGAACACAAAAAACTGTGCTACACAGTAGTTGGGTTGAGAGAAGGGAGATAATGTATGGTTGCAATGTAGTAGCATACAGGTAGACCCAGTGTAGTCTCTTAAACTGGACTTTACCTTGGCCTTCAGAAGAAGTAAGAACCTTGAAAAGCAGCACAACAGTGATATAGTTGAATATGGGGATAGTAGGTGTTGTGGTAAACTCGATGGGCTTTTACACACAGACTTAAATTGGGACTATTTCTTATCTGTGATTGTCTTCTCAGTTTTGTCTGTAGTCACATCAGTGTTGGGCTGGCCTAGAGAGAATGGGATTTGACTAAAAATCTTTTAGGCCTTGAAATTAAGAAAGGGAGACTCAGGGCTTGGATGAATAAGAGTAACTTTCACATGAAGTTGTAACTTGCTCATGTTACCTGTCAATTTGGAGTTTAGTAACTTCATATGCTCTTCTTATTGCAATATGGAGAAATCCACATTCAGAAAGCCAGTTCTTCTATGTCAGCAAGACGAGTACATATAATAATGGCCAGGTATCAGTTTTAATGCTAAAATTATAGCAGGCTTAGATTGGTTGCTGAGAACAGTTGTTATCCATGAGCCAAGAAATTTAGCAGTCTTAACTTCATTAGCAGTGTCTAAATGCATTAGCCATATGCTCCTCAGCATATGGGTAAATACATAACAATTTATTTTCATTAGGGTTTTCCTACAACTGCTGCTAACCCAAGCTCCACTAGAAATGTTTACAGCATCAAATGCCTTTTCAAATAGTAGCTGGCCTTTTGTACAGCAAGTCATCCTGAATGTGTGGCAAGTAAGATACTTCTTCCATCCATTCTGGGAGTAGGCAGGTACAGCTGCTGTGGGTCTGATCTGCTGCAGATAGCTAGGTGTGGTTTCTGTAAGGTTTTATATTAAAATGAGTAATAAAGATTTTGGGGATCTGCCTGTTCAAACATGTTTTGTAAATCCCTGGTATTTGTGTGCTGCCTTGTGGTTGCCTACAGTGTGCCATGTCTGGTACCACCTCCTGGTTAGCTTTACTTGGGTGTAAGACTCATGACCTCTGGATTCTTCCTGCTTCCTCCCCTCCCCAGGAAGGCTGTACAGTTGAAATAAAACTTTGCCTAAGATGGACTGAGTGTGAAATTAGGTCATACTCGTGACCTGTAGTAGGAAAGGGCTGGGTGGCTTTGTGAGGTGGTCACTGGGGCAAGGCTGTGAGGGCTTCAGTAGCTGCAGGTGCAGCACAGGTGTAAATGAGCTGCTGATGTGTGCTCAGGATGTTCTTAATTTCTTAGAAATGTTCTTGAGCACTTCACCCCCACCCCGAGAAGTATTTATGCAGCTTGATCCAGAAATGTAAGTTGCCTAGAAAGACATCTAAGCATAAGAAAGTACTGATCTTATCAGAGAGGTATAAAGTTCAAAAGTTCATCTATTTCTTTATGGTCTTAGAGGCCTTGGCACTCTTCTAAATGTAGATGGTAATGTGAAACAAGAATCAGCTAAAGTTGGATTCTAATCAGGTTTGTTTGAGAACTGACTAGGTTTTGTTTGTTTGTTTTTTTGTTTTTTGAAAAAGTTTTCAACAAAGTTTAAGCAAACCTGTGTGCTTCAAGAAATTTATTTCAAAGTGGTATTTTTCATTTTTGGTTTTTATCATCATGCAATGCAGTGAAATGGCTGATAATCTTAGGTTATCCTTGGACTTTAACTTTTCATTTTGTTTCTTAACTATTAATCTTTTTTCCTGCTTATGCTTTGTCATTTTTTTAATATTCTATGGATTTTAGATAAATTTCACTTGTCCCCCTGTCTTGTTATAAGTTTCTTTGGACAATTGCACTGGGGCAATTTTAAATATTCAGGTAACAAACAACTCACTGGTGACTTATCTTACTACAACAAAATTGAACATTATAAACAAGAGAAAGAAATTGAAACTGAGATGTCTCAAAATATTCTCAAATATTTTCATAATAAACTATGCAAGAAATAAACATTAAGATACTTGCAAGTTAGTCTTAACTGCTTGATGAATTTCCATAATATTTGTTCATTATATCTGATGACTTTTTTCAATTCTGTGAGTATATGAAGCTGTTAATTCTCATAGGCAGCATGATGCCAGAGGTGATTTAGGTAGAATTAGTGAAAGCTGGGCTATAGGAGTCATAAGAAGTCATGTACAATGATAAGTTGAAATATTCTCTGGGAAGTTGAGTGGGATGTTAAATACAGTGGTTATTTTTCTGAGTGGGACTTTCCTGTTCCACTTAGGAAAAGGGAAGAAGATACATGGCAAGAGTGAGTGTTGGAGAGAAGTGTCTTTGGACACACAGAGAAAGGGGATGGGAAACCCCAAAGTCTTCACTGATTTGCCTCTATGTGATTTTTATACCCATGTGGTCAGAGGAAGGAGCAGGTGATAAGCTCTGAATAGGATAAGGGACCATGTGGCTCAAGAGAGTAGTCTAGGAAAGAAGTACAAAGCGGTATGAATAAGTAATTGGTGATTGATATATGATTTTTTGCAGAGGGGTGAACTCACCTACCTTGATCTGTTAATAAGCTGCAACATGTGTTGTGAGAAGTGTGACAAGGCAGAAGGAGGAAGGGTAGCATTTAATTGTTTCCTTATTTTTGTTCCGCTTCTGAGGGGAATCTAGGATAGAAGCACCTTGCAGCCAAGGTACTTAATCACATAGGAGGGGGAAATGGGAGAGCTTTGCAGGGGGGAGGAAGTTGCAGATGGTGACCTTATACCAGAGGTCTCTATTTTAATAAAGAGTCTCATAAAGTTCATCACAGAAAGAATTAGGGTCCTTGCAAGTATCTTGTAGTTATATTTGTGTTTATATTTTTCACTACCTTTTTTTTCCTCCCCAATGCCCCAGGGAGCCATCTCAAAGACCTCATAAATGTGAGATTTCATTTTCTAATGCTATTTCATTTCCTGGATGGAGGACCTGCCACAAGAAGACCAGACCTCAAATTATAACAGCCCTATAAATAACTCCCTAAGGCAAAGGAGGTGGGGGGGGGAAGCAAGCCTTTGAAAGACAACCACAAATGCAAAAATGGAGGGTTTGGGTTCTTGCAGAGCCAGACTAAGCATTTCCAGTTAGGACATGGTTAATCTTTGGGTTTCCCTGTTTATCTCTTTGCATTGTTTATTTACAATGTTATATCTCAGAAGTCCTCAGAGGTTTTTTGCTTGACCTTAATTTTCTACAGTGTTTTGTTGCCTCTTGGCCTGTCTTTAGAGCCTGCTAGGAAAGGGAGTTTCCAGGTAAAATTGAAAACAATCCAACAAACTGACTAAAACAAATAAAATGATGGATCAAGTAAAAATAGTCTGGAAATGCAACTTCATTCTGGGTGAAATAGTTTTATTTCAGCAGATCCAGACAGTCTGCCTCCTTTCTCCTGGAAATCTGTGCAGAATTGGCACAATTGACTAGAATAAAAACATTCCTGAGGAATCTGTGTATTCTGTCAAAACATTTGAACAGCTCCTGTCTCTCGGAGCACAGCACTGCTCCAGAGCCGGCACAGGGAGCTCTGCAATGTGTAGTTCAGGCTTCCCCTCCACCCTCCCATCTCAAATCCACCTTCTCACACGTTTACAGGTCAAGTGTTTCAGGTTCAATTATTTTTAGTTGAGAAGGAGGCTTACAAGAGCCTTGTGCACTGTGGTGTGACCTGTGTAAGGACTGTCTTTTCTCTGTTCCTACAAAGGCTTTGTTGTACAGAGAATCATTTAGATTGCAAAAGACCCTTAAGATTGAGTCTGGCTGTTAACCCAGCACTGCCAGGTCCACCACAAAACCATGTCTAAGTGTCACATCTACATGTCTTGTAAATACATCCAGGGATGGTGACTCCACCATTTCCCTAGGCAGCCTGTTCCAGTGCTTTGACAGCCTTTTTCATGAAGAAACTTCTCTTACCTTCATTACTTTACCCTCACATGTTAAGGTTGTAGGATCCCAGTATCCTTCTGTAGCAGACTGGTTCAGTGTACTGACCAGGAACAGTTGGGCTGCCAAATCTGAGCCCCAGGACAAGTCCTGCAGAACAGGGATGGGAATCCCCCATGACAGATGCCTCTGTACCCTGCCTCTTGCTGCTGCAAGACTCTGCTACAAGTGAAGTCAAACTCCAGCAGGAAAGTTCAATCTCTGTGTTGTGGAGTAATGATAATTACTTTTTTTTATGATTTGATTAATTAGAAAAAAATTAAATTGTAGTCTTTGGCTAGAAGGTGACACGCAGCAATTACAGAATTTAACTGAGCAAAGAGAGATTAAACTCAACCTTTGCCGCAGGACACTGATTATTTTACTTTTGCTAAGTAGTATCTTAGCCCCCTCCCATTGAAACGAAGGGATCTTGCTGGTAGGCTCTGCTCTGAATGAGACTGGCAAACTCAGACCTTCAGCCGATTTACCAGAGGTGCTGTCTGTTATTGAGATCAATTGCTTAGGAATGTAATTGTATCATTCTTGCTACCAAACCTGATATCCCCTGCCTGACTGCAGCTAAATGAGTTTATTTTTGCAGATTTTCTGACCTGTTGTGTGGTAGGTGTTGTGGTGGAGAGTATGCAGTTAGTAGTTTGAAACAAATGGTGTTTTTCTTCATATTTGACAGAGATGTGTGTTAAGTAATACTTTAGTGTGCTGATGCCCTATCAGATGGTGTCCTTTAAGGCTGTGCATGTGACAGTAGTCTGTTTGAATGAGATCCTACCTGCTTGTGTGAGCCCAGTTTGTCAGAAAAATCACTTATAAATAAACATAAAAGTAAAAAAGGTGGGAAGGGAAGCAACCAGATGCATGTGCTTAACTTGCACACCCTGGCACATGCCCATGCAGTAATTGAAAACCATTTTGACACAAGTAGCATCATTGAGAAATGTGGTGGAAGAAAAAGATCTATACCAATCAGAACAGGGAGGGCAGAGGTGGCTTATAAGCCAGCCCCTAGATCTGCTTGCATTAGTGTCATCACAGCAATCTTGCAGAGGGTGGGCTGTGAATGTGCATTC
This sequence comes from Formicarius rufipectus, assembly GCA_013399695.1. NCBI lineage: Eukaryota > Metazoa > Chordata > Aves > Passeriformes > Formicariidae > Formicarius > Formicarius rufipectus. Next base: position 539,801 of record VXAU01003796.1, read on the forward strand.
CTAACTCTGTTACTTATCTCCTGGGCCAGAAGGGCCAGATGTGTTGTATAGGCAACATATTTAATCTGTGAATGATCATTCCTGATGGATCCTTTCCAGGCAGCCCAAAAGTTACATTACTGAGCCCCAACCCATTTCACTTAAAGACAAGACCACCCAATCTAGTGCCTTTAGGGAAGAGAAAAGGTGGAACTGCTATGATTTCACATTTTATCAAGCAGCTGTATGCTCTATAGCCAAAATGCTTACATACTGGTGTCTAACCCAAGGCAGTTAAAGCCATCCTTTAGCACCTAAAAGTGTCTAACTTTATCACTGTCACAGGAGTTAACAGATGTTAGTACTTTCAAACATTACTACAATTCCTTTTATTTAGTTGTCCAAAGTCTAACCTGTTGTACTTACAAATTTTGCCTTAAGCATATATTGTTCTGACAAAATATGGTCACCTTTGGGTCTCAAGTTTCTAGAAACAAGTTTCCTATCCTTGGAAACTTTCAAGGTTGTGTTGGACTGGACTCTGAGCAACCTGAGGTAGTTGAAGATCTCTTGCTGGGAGAGGTAACAGGCTGCAACAAGAGTGTCAGAATTTAAGACTCTTAATTTATTATGTTACTCTGTTACTAAGGTCTGAGACTTGGGTTTGTGCATACTTAGCGCTGTTCTAACACAGGAACATTCACTTGGTATGCTAAAAGCTTATCTGCAGAGGCAGCCTTGGAAGAAAGGAAGCATGCTTGCAGTTTCACGGGCAAGGAAACTAAGGGTTGTAGTTATAACACTTTTGCTTCACCTCCCACTGAGACTAATAGCCATGTCCCTTTTGTCTTCACTGGGCACTGGCACTGGAGTAGGTAGGCAGTGGCTCCTCTGAGCTTGTGCAGGAAGAGGAGATGACAAAGGCTGTAGACTGCATCCCACATCCAGTGGGCTCTGGCACAGTGCCACAATTGATGCCACCTTCTTAGGGTCCTCTGTAGCTGCAGGAAAAGTTTATATTGCATGTAGGATGGTAATGTCTCAAAACATCTGCACTGGAACAAAAAAGCATCTGAAGGTGGGAGTTTAAACCCAACTAGCTTTTCAACTAATTTTGTAGTTAGTCTAGTAATTTTTTTTTGGCTTAGGGAAAATAGAAATAAGTGTTAAAATCATGCTTAAAAGATTGCCTCTCTTCAGAGAAATTTGTTATCTTTTTTCTCATTTCCAAAGAGTAAACTTGCTTTTGCAGCAGTGATTTTGACGTTAAGTGTCTTGATAGAATAATAGGCATGCAATGGATTGCAATCTATTGCCTCAAGACTTTTCCAATCATAAACTAAAATCAGTTAATGCATTGAGTTAAATCTTGCTATATTGTGCGATGTGCTGGTAGTATTAAAAAATCAATCTGGAAAAATATATTGATTATATTATCACCATAGCAACAAACAATAATAGGATAATGTTAGCTTAATAATTGTGCTTTGTGGAAACCTTTCAGAATAATTACTGCATTGTGGTCTTTTCACAATGTGGAATGCAATAACGCTTCTTCCTTGACTGCAGTCACCATCAGCACTGCGTCAAGAGATGTTGTTTTTGTGTGCATGCATATGTATTCATGGGTAATTTTGCCCTGGGTGAAACAATTCAGCAGACTATTTTGGGATACATTTTTAAACGGTCAAGACCACAAATTGGCAGTTGTTTTCCATGTGGTTTGTTTTCTCCCACCTCCTCTGACAACTGGCTACTGTAAAAAGAGGTTGTTAATATTCTTTCTCCTGCCTCTTTCTTTACAAGGCACAAATATTTTGGCATGTAATAAACTAATGTCCAACTACTGTGTCAAGGATTTGTGGGAAAAAGGATCTGTGCTCTAAAGACAGTGCTGCATATCTGTTCCTTTAATTGGATTTAATTCATCATCCTCTTGGAATGACTTGTTCTGCAGGAGCTGAGGTATTTGCCTGTATTTTGGGGGATCTGATTCTCTTGTCATCCTACATTGTCATATAAATAATAACCTGAGGCTGTTACAAATATATAGAGATATTTCCTTACATATAAGTAGGTAGTTGTACATATAGCATTTTTAGCTTGAAATTTTGGCAGGAGAGTCAGAGAACTAGATATATACACTCTTCATCTTGGTCTTGCTCTTACTTTACGTCCACATCAACCCTGTCATTTTTATCTTGAGTTAAAAAGAGACATTTACCCAAATCTAGGATGAAGAGGCCAAGTTTTTAGAGTGGTGGTGTGATTTAATCCCAGCCAGCAGCCAAGCCCTGTTCAACCACTTGCTTGTTCCCCACCAGCAGGACCGGGGAGAGAAATGAAAGGGTAAAAGCTCAAAAACTCATAGATTGAGATAAAAGTGGCTTAAAGGAAGCAAAAATCACACACACACAAGCAAAGCAAAACAAGGAATTAGTTCACTACTTCCCATGGGCAGGCAGGTGTTCAGCCATCCCCAGGACAGCAGGGCCCCATCACACATAAGTTACTTGGGAAGACAAATGCCATCACTCCAAATGCCCCTCCACTTCCTCCTTCCTTGCTCTTTATATACTGAGCATGATTTGGTATGGTATGAAGTATCCCTGTGATCAGTTTGGGTCACCTGTCCCAGCTGTCTCCTCCCAACTTCCCATGCACCCCCAACTTCCTTGCCAGTGTGGCCATATGGAAAGCAGCAAAAACTTTGGCTCTTTATAAGTGCTGCTTACTAGTAACAAAACATCTATATTATCAACTCTGTGTTCAGCACACATTCAAAACCCTGTACTAGCCACTGAGAAGAAAATTAACTCTACCCCAGCCAAAGCTAGTAGTGGTCAAAAAAAAAAAAAAAAATCCATTTAATTAATGAAGTTTAAGCAGGCCCTAAACTGTCCTGTGCCTATGAAAGTGCTCAGGGACCTGGTAGTAGATCTGGAGTCTGTTCACCTTCTGGTCATACCAGTATTTTCCAATGTACCTGTTGATCAAGGACTGGGTTTAGAGATCAGTCGGTAGAGAGTACACTGCTGCCAGATCTTGCACTGGCAGGGGATTCTCCATGGCTTTCACAGGGTGCCCTGTGCTATTCCCAGTGGTATGGGAATTGTGTATGCCCTTTACTTCCAAGGGCGTGAGTGGATGCCATGTTCTGTAGGGGTCACTCCTCCAACCCTTTTTCTGTGGGAGCACCATTGATGTCAGAGGTTAAACTTTTAGCACCTCTAACTGTGCATCATTTTATTTTGATTCTTATTTCTGGAGAGAATTTGTCCTTCAAATGTCCAATAATTTGATTTCTTACTGTTTTCTGGACAGGGATCCCCTGTTCTTTGCAAACCACCAGGAGAAAGCCGCTGCCTACAATATGTGACCCTCTTGGAGCTGGGAATGTATGCAAGCCCTCTCCTCTACACAGTATAGGTATACCGTATCTATAAGAAAAGCAGTAGAGTGCAAGAGTGCTGACAGTTGTCCATCAGAGATGTCTTCATCAGGAGCTTAATTGTACTGTTTTTTTTCTGTAGTCCCTCCAGGTGGTTACTTTGTTAGGAGGCTGTGATGGAAGAATTGTTTTATGACCCTGGCAGTAGTTACTTTCTGCCAGTGGCCCAGTCTCCTTGCAACATGACTAATTCACAGGGAGGGGGAGGAGCCTGGTTGCTTTCAACTTTGTGCCTTGTGCAAAGCATCTAGTCCCACATAACCACTGTACTGAATGAGGATGCCAAGCTCCTCTCTCCTTTCCTGGGTGCAGATGAATTCAGTTATCAAACAGCAGATAAATGCACAGGTTCCCTTGGAAAATATCTGGTATTTGCAGATGTGTAGCATCATTCATTAAAAGAAAAGTCCAGGTGGTTTGATAAGTGCTTTTTTCTGATGCTGCAGAATCCAGTCCTAAGTGATCTAGAAAGAGAAATGAATGGCTGATATGAGCCAATTCAATCCCCATCTCCAAACCTGAGCTCTTTGATTTATGAAATTGTCACAGTTGAAACTGTGACTGTGCTTCTGCTTGGCACCTCCTGTGCTTGCCCTAGGTGCTGGCCACTGGCCTTGCTGATTCCTAGAGCTGTTCCAAATTCTCGTTCCACTTGTAGGCTTCTGTCTAGTTCTCATGTGCTATCTCAGCTCCTACTCCTCTCTGCAGTCTTCTCTCCAGCCCACGCAGGAGTTGGCACTGTTTCTGTCTCTCTCTTCCTAATCCCTTGATCCAGGGAGGCCTGATATGGCCTTCCTAGTGTTTGTCTTCCATGCTCAAATCTTACCAGCTGCAATATGGGTGACTTTGGTCTTAAACAGTGTTTGCCTTCAGGACAGAACATGAAGAGTAATTTACCTTATGAAAACAGAGAGGTTTTGTTGGAATAATTAAGATAGCTGAAGAGTCAACTGCTTAGTGTAATGGGGCTGTTGGGGCTACAGCTTGTCTCATTCCTGAAGGAATAAAATACTTCTCTTCTGCACAGGATTTTGCAGCACATCTTTGTCCATAGTAGTCTAGGATAAATCTGTTCTACCTGATGACCTGTCAGTCTGGGACCAGGATGAAGCCCATCAAGTATTTGTTCACTTGGCTGGGATGAAGATGCTTGTTGCTCTGCAGACATGTACCCCTCCTGCCCTGCCAAATGTATGGGCTCACTTCAAAGGTTGTGTGTGTAAAGCTTACCCTTGTGGCTTTTACAGAGGTGCCATGTGATAGGTGGTAGTAAAAAGGGACCTGTCATGCCTATGCCTGGCCTGTCTGTGCTGCAGATAGCAGCATGCTCTGTTCTGCATCAGAGGCCAGTACAATCTATAGGAACATTTTTCTATTTTCATGCTTGAGAGCTGCATCCATACAAGGTGGGAATTAGACAAGAGGAAGCCAGGCTTGTCTAGCTATGTTAAAATACAGAAATAGTTCTAGTATCTTAAGTTCTAGTATCTTAGAGTAATGCATTAAGTGGCATGTTTAATGTCTGTCACCTGTAATGCTCTTTCCAGGTCTCTTTACTTGATGCAGCACTCTATGTGCTGTCTAGTGCTTGGGTTTGGCACTGTTTTGTGTTTTAGTTTCATCACAGTAAAAGATCAGAATTTGGGAGCTGAAAACAGGTGGAGTTTGTGATCTTCAGTTTTTTCACACGTGTTTCGTAGTTTCAAACTGTGGTATCAGACAATTAGATGGCATTGATTTTATAATCAATTAATAAACAGTGGTACACACACTCTGCACTATGCAGGGCGAATGTCTCTGAAGGGTCCAAGATATTATTACCCACTAAATCAGTAATCTTGATTCCCAAAGATGAAGTCTTCTTGAAATCACCAGTGTAAATAGTACCCCTTTAGGCTGTAGTGAGTTAAAGCAGTAGGAGATGGCCCAGAGTTTGCATCAGAAAATAAGTCTTAACCACTGTCATCCTAATTCTGTAGGTGAAGATGCAAGATTTGCACATGGACATATAATTTTTCCACTACTTATTTTGAAGTCTGTTTGCGCTCTATGGCACCCAAGACAGACTCTTGCACAATGGTTTCAATTGATATATTCTGCCTTTGAAAATGACATTTTTATAGTCTGAAGGAATCTGCTGTTGATAGGCCTAAGAAAGAAAGGGACACTATTCTGAAGAGGGAAAATTGGAGGAAAGAGTCCCTGTCTCCCTTTCTTGGGAAAGAAGTTAACTTTCTCCAAATACCAATTTGTTGCCCTGTAAGAGTGCTTTGTTAACAGTATGTTCCCCAAATATTTGTTTTCCTTTCATTTAGCTAGCGTGTCTCTGTCCTGCAAGAAATTGTTTCAATTTCTTCAAATTATGCAATTACTGTTTTGTTTCTCTTAAGGGAAGCTAGCAGAGAAAACGAATAAAATTCACTCAGCATTAGTAAGATGTGCTGAATGCTTATGCTAATCCATCTGAGAAACACTGGGTTCACAGTGAAAATCCACATTGTAATGATCTTCTATTGCACAATGAATTCCCTCCTATGGAAAGCACTGTAGTTCTGTTTTCCTGTTTTAATTTGAGGATGTAGTAATATTAGGAAAGGCAGCAAAGGTGGTAGTGATCCACTGGAACTGCATGTAAGTAGAGATTGTGTAGGAGAGAGTTACACTTGGTTTGGGAAGAAGACAATTTAGAAGGTGTTTAGTGGAAATTAAATACTCTAGTAAAAAAAGAATTATTCCTTTATATTTTTCTAGTTTCTTGACTTATTTTAAATATATGTTTATAGTAGGATGAGGAACTGCAATGAGTGTTAGACCTCTTATGGAGCCTTTCATGAACACATACTGAACAAATGGTGTTTCTTTGTACATGTCTTCATAATGACATGTTTTCTGTTTTCAATAAAGGTTTCCAGAAGCCTGAATAGTTGTCTTGTGACATTTACTGTGAAGTAAAATGAGGGTCTTGCAGGAGTGTTATCCAGACAACAGTCCTAATAAAAATAGTAAGTGTGCAATTATCTCTATAGCAGATATAAACAAGGTCTAAGCTAACAGTAGGTAACTTTCAAATAGATAAAAAGAAATATTATTCTAGCAAGTGTAATCAGGCTGGAGAATTCATCATTGCAAGAATTAGGGAGTTGAATACAGCATCTGGAATAATTTGAGGGTCTGGATAATTTTATGACTAATTACTTTTGTAGCTAAGCATACTATAAGAGTAATTGAATCTCAAGCGAATAGTTAGGTGAGGAAGAAGCCTTCCTCTATTTACAGCATTTTAGAGTAAATTGTGTGTGTAGGGTTCTTTTGCTCTTGCCATTCTTCAAAGCCTCAGGCATGTGATGTTTGAAAGCTCAGAAATAGATCAAATCTGTTGATATTCCTTTCCTTTCTCATATACTGTCTGTTTCTGTGGCAGAGAAGGAATGGTTTTGTAAGCTACCAAGGAGGAGTGTGAAACCTTCAACTTGTTTCTGCCTCTGCCGTTGGCTTCTTGTTGACATTTGGCAAATGGCTTAATCTTCTGTACTTCCAATGCCTCACCTGTGACAGATTTACCATCCCAGAGATGTTGTGGAAACAAAGTTTGTGAAGTGAAATAAGATCTGGGGAAGAAAAAAAAGTGAGAATCCCATTGCAGAGTATCAAATTAATGTATGAGTCCACATCTATATGAGAATGAGTTGGAAAGTTAAGATGAGTCAAATAGAAGTGTGAATGCAGTGTGCATCTGGGAAAGTACACAGTAATCTTTTCCATGAGAAGAGTTCCTCTAATTCTAGAAGTGATTGTGTATCTCCTTGAGGGGCTGGTGTAGATGGATTGTGGGTTATTCATCCTATACTTCATTTTTTTTCTCAGTATCCCCATCTTGCCTCCTGTGCCTCAAACCCCTTCTTGAGGTTCTTGCTGCTGCTATTCAGACTAGAAGGCTGTTTTAAAATATTACCACTTTGATAATCAATAACTTTGATCTAATTTCTAGCAACATTTATCCACAGCCAGTTTATGCTACTTTGATCTTTTAGTAATGTAGGCCCTTATATTAAATAGATATTTTTCTTTCCCTGGTGATTACTCCCAGTACAGTTATATACAGCAAGCATGTCTCCTCCCTTTGGTCTGCTAAAATGAACCTTTGGTTAGCTAAAATGAACTCTCCTAATTATGACTTGTAAGACAGACTTTCTGTTCCTCAGGGATCCTTGTAACCCTTTTCTGCACTTGTTCCATTTTTAATTCGTTCCTTTTGAATGTGACTCATCAGATTCACATACAGCATTCCAGAGAAAGCATATCCCAGATCTGTACTGCTACATCTGTAGTTTCCATCATACTTGTCCATATTTATCCTGTGGTTAATATGTCCATCTATGTTTTTCCCTTCTGTTTTCAAACAATCATCTACTACTGCAGAAATTCTTGGTGCTGACATAGTCTCTTTAAGGGCATGAAGCTTTGTTTTTAACTAAAGAATGTTGCAGTTATTCAAGTTCTTTAGGTCATCCAATTCTTCTGATATGGCAATCTCAATCTTTCTGCCTGCTGAGGGAAGGATCTGTCTTTGCAATCCAGAACCATGTACGTCAATGAAGCCTTGACTGCCTTTTGTGCCCAACTCAGTCCTGCAAACATTGAACAAGGTTTGTCCCAGGACTGACCCTTGAAAAAACTGTGGATTTCCTCCTTCCCTGTCTGTACCTTTTCTTTCTACTCAGTCCATAGTCATTTCCATACACCTTCAGTGTTTACTGTCTTTCATTTTTAATCCTGATTTTAATCATTTTGGGTATGATGATTGTTTGCCAGCCAGCAGACAAAAAGGCTACTGAATTCTGTGTACATCTTCCATTGCTCCTTCACCTAGAAAATATATTATCTTCCCAAGAAAAGATAGTCAGTGCATTGTTTCCAGTTCCTGTGATCCTCCTTTGCTTAAGTATCTGCTATGAAGAAGGATGCCGTGTTGGTACCTGTGGGCCAGGTGTGGTGCCTGAGGGACTTTACCTAGCCTGGAGCTGCTCCATCCAGCTGTGCCGGTTAGGCAGTGCAGGTGCTTATGTCTCAAGTGCTTAAAAACATCTGGTGGGGTTTGTGAGGAAGATTTGAGGACTGTGTGTGTTCCACACACTAAGAAATCTTGCATGCTATTGAGGTCAGGCTTGGAATTGTGTATTTACTTGCTGGGCTTCCCCTCCTTCCAACTCTTCAGTTACCAGCCTATCAGAATCAGACATTAACCTGGTTAATGGGAAGAACCAGCAAATACCAGAAAGGATGATGTGACTTTCTTAATTCCCTCTTGGAAACCTGTTATAAACTGAATCTCTCAAGAGGAAACTGAAAAGGGTCCAAAACATGCCTTGCTTTTCTGACACAGGCACACTGAGGCAGAGTAGAATGCGATGAGGACTTCACTGGCAAGTGTTCATTGGGGGTGAAGATGTAGAACTCTGCCAGAACTGCCATGGTGGCTTTAAGCAGGCTGTGTGCAGGCTTTTGGGGTGCTGAATCAGCATGACTGAATTGTTTTGTGCCATCTGATCCTTTTGGGTGATACAGTTGACTGAGGTGATATCTAGATGCCTTCTAATCCTCAGTGTGGTATGACTTGAACCCAGGAGCCTTTGCCCTCTCTGACCAGGGCAGGTGACAGATGGCAGAAGAAATGGGCAATGAAAAACATGGGGTGAGGGCAGAGAGAAAGGAAGAGCTCATGCAACAGGGGAAGCAACCATCTTTGAGGGATGAACTTGAGCCATTTCTCCGAATAGTGAGACAACAGCTCTTTGTTACGGACAGCAAGAACTAATACAGCACACAGAAATAAACCTGCCCACTTAGTTTATATTAAAGACCTGAAAAGGTAGAGGGAATGAAATTTACAATTTGTTTGATATTTAGTTCAGGTAATTTTTTTAAATTGTGTAATGAGAACACATTGTCCAAATTTTCATATGCAGATTCAATTAGTGTTCATTTAATTAGCCTTTACAGATGAGGATTAACTTAATTACATAACACTAACCTCTCTTAACTATTAAGAGTATGAAGGCTCCTTTTAATAAATTTAAAAGGGCTATATGTTTTTTAAAATCTGAAATGACACACACATAAATTAAACCAAATTACACTCAGAGGACAATCATTGATGGTAATGATCAAAGGAAACAAACTATGTACATAGTTCAGAATCAGGCTGGTTAGAAGTTCATGCTGTTTTCTTCCTCTCGTCTGCTGGCATCCTAGTGCTTTCACTAGGATTGTTACTGGAGATGATGTACAGTCTGGGGTCACTTCTTCAAAGTGGGCTGCAGACTGATACAAGGTTGCTTTAATTAAGTGTTAGCTCGTGTTAAAAAATTCCCTTTGGGTATTAGTTTATTAGCAAGTGTTTTATTTAGGTGGTCTACAGAAAAGAAACATGTGAGGCCCATTGAATACTAAAAGTATTTTCTATAAATGTCATTCATTGTCATTATGTACCATAAATAACTGTATAGATTTTTTTTTTTGATAAATGGTGTGCAATCAAACAATGCTGCTGTGGTTATTAATATCATAATGAAACAGAACACACCTGACTATAGGATGGTAAGGATGGAGCACATATGGGACTCGTTATGGGATGTGGCGTCATTGGCTTCTGAGTCACAAGTTTGAATCCAGGGTCACTTATTCCCTGATTAGTGACTTGACATCAGGTAATATGTAATACTTTTCAGAAAGGAGCAGCAAAAGAAGTCTCTTTCCCTTGACTGTTCTTGCATGGGTAATGTTTCCCACTTGCATCGCATCCACCTCCACAGAGCTCAGTAGCTATTGTGAAATTCAGTATACTACAAAATTCAAGGGCTACCCTCATTATATTCACTAGGACCCTTTCTGGAGTCCAAATTTTGAGTTGCTGTCAAGAGCATGTATCTGCTGGATCGCAGCTTTGTAGCCCTCTTCAAACCCTTTTATCTAGTGACCCTTAAGAACTACAGCTAAGTTCATAAACTACATGATTTGCTTTCCAGCTGCAACAAGCTGAAATGTTGCACCCCCATGCAATCCAAGTCAGTTCCCAGTTGTAGCCATGAGTAGGTATTGAACAACTAATAGGAAAAGTTTGGCTATGCCTCATGCTAAACACCCCAAAAATCAAAATATATTGCTATTCTCTGAAATACTGCCTCTTTCTGAAAACTTTGGCTTAGTGCCTACACCCATTTTCAGCAAGGAGGGAAGATGACATTGCCACAGATTTTTATTTTTTTTTCTTTGCAGCGAGGAGCTAGCAAGGTGAATATGCAATGAAGGGGAAATTGCTGAAATATCTGTCTTGTAGTGGCAGAGTCTATTGAAGAAAAGGAAAGGGGATACTTGAGCAATCGAAGCCCTTTAATGTATGCTGCTCAAGCTGAAGCTTCAGCATTTGATATCTCAAGACAGATGTCTGGCACTGACCAGGCTTTGCTCTGCTTGATGCAGACCCAAATCTTGCTCCCTTCCATAGGGATTGTACCTGTATCCCTGAGGGAAGGACTTGGCCTTGTGAGTGGTTCTACCCACAGATGTAGCTGATGATACATACTCAGAGGAAGGGAAGAATGCAAATTCCCTGCAGGGAGGCAACTGTCAGCCATGTAAACAAAGAAGCCTTCTGGGTGTGCAGCAGTCCCCCCACTTGAGCTGCTGTTTCCATGGCATACCAGATGCTGTAAAATATGCTTCTGCAGGGAAAAAGCTTTTCATACTCCTGAATTCTTTTGTTTGATAATGGACTGTCATCAGGCTGGTACTTCACTGTATGGGCCACACTCAACAAGTTTCCCCTGTTCCACCCTTTCTGAGTTGTTGATAATTCATATTCTGCAGCTTCCAAACAAATGAAAATCTAGGTGGCTTTTTTGGACATGGAACAGCATTATTGACTATGCTTTTGTTATGAGTGACTGTTTAATATGCTACAGTTCTTCCTGATGCATGTGGTATCATCTCATAATACTGTATCTTGTTTTGCTTTTCAGTTTCCTTCTGTTTTCCTAAATAATCTGAATACATATTTTTTTTTCCTTGGTTATTCCCTTCCTAAACTCCACATTGCTTCATTACAATTCCCGTCTTAGGGCTGTTAAAGGCATTGGTACAAGTCAGCAGATATTTTTTCTTAGTTTGCTTCCTCTCAGATTTATTCACTGGGTGATCTTCAGCAAAAGAGAGGCAATCTCTACCTACACTTTCTTGTAGAGCAGCTGCTGGTGGGGTAGGTGCGTAGTTATACCTAGATACTAAGTATTGCTTCAATTGTAAACCTGGACAAGCCTGCAATAACAAGCCATGAAGCAGACCAACCTCAGCCAGTGTATGTTACCAAAAGCACTTATGAGGCTTGCTGTGCTTCAGATGTGACTCTATAAGAGGAGAAGGAGGATGTCTTCAGGGTACCTGTATGCTGGAAGCTGTGTTCAGGGATGATGATGCAAAACTGGCAGAGCTGTGTGGATGTGGCATGTCCCCTCACTGTGTTCTGAGTCCATTGCAGCTTCACTGGTCTTCTTTGTGGCTATTGAAAGCAAAAACAGGCACCTTTGTTCTGCTCCAGCTGAAAGATGTGCCTTGGCTTGTAAGTGATGCACACACATGTACTCTCTGACTTGCCCATGCTCTGGCCACCACAGCTTCACAAAGCTGCTGCCAGGTGCTTACCAGGCTTGTGAAGAGGGCCAGGACAGCAGGGGGTACTGGGAGTGGACAGTAGAGGCAGGTAGTGGTGAGTATGTGTGTGTAGTTGTGCAGGATGTGAGAAAGTGCCCTGGAGTGTCGAGAATGAGGGGTTTTTTTTTACTCCTAAGGTTACTTTCTCACAGTCTCACCCCAGGTACTTTTCAGTCTTTTTCTCCCCTCACACCCCCATCCTGCAGGCTTGTACTTCTCACTTTGGGAAAGAAAAATTAAGTATAGTTAATTTTAAGCCAATGCAATCACTTATGTGTCCTGGAGGTGGAAAACCAGTTACTGGTTAACAGACCTGATTTGAAATATATTCTGCCTGACCCCTCTACTGCGGTGAGCCAGGCATAGTTCTTCCACGAAGCCAACTTTCTGGAAGGCTTTTTCACTGAATCATTTAAAGCCTAGGCTTCTTGAAAATGTTAATATCCTGCTGGCTCACTGGAATGCAGCTGGTGCATACAGCAAGTGCGATACCTCTGCGCGTGCTTGCAATCCGAAGCACAGTTTAGCAGGCAAAGCTCAGGCGGTGGTGTGGGGTGTCCTCACTGAAGGCTCAGGCAAGGAGGGAAGTGGGCTGGAGAGCAGACCTGATTTGGCATCATCTCACACGACTGGAAGTCGCTCTGACCTGAGCACCCAAAACAGCTGTGATATAACAGCACTTTGTGCCCCTGGTTTGACTGTGCCCGCTGACCTCGAGTGGTGCCTGGTGTCGCGCTGGTGCCTCAGCGTGGCTGTGGATGTCAGCTGTGTTTGTGCAGGTTGGAGCTGCTCTCCCAGCCAAAGTGGTCAGAGCACACTCGTGAGCTGGTCCTGCTGCAATCGGCCTTAAACAGCTGCCTGGAGAAGAGCGCTGGGGGGATTTTAGCCCCAGGATTTGCTCCTGCATCAGCAGGGGATGGCAGTAGACAACCTTTGGGATGCTGAACTCACAGCAATTGCAGGCTTAAATTCTGCAATGGCTGAAGTATCGCTATAGCAAAATGCAGGTCGGCGTGAATGCGTGTGTATCTTTTCCCCTCCCACGGTGCCTGCAGATAAAAGCCTTTTTGAGTTAGTCGTATGTGTTTGTGGTGTTACAAAGGCTTTGTCCACCTTAGTTTCTGTGTGCTAATGGATGAGGCTTTTCTGCTTGGCCTTCATAGTAAAGATCTTTTTTCAGGTGAAGATGTATATTCTTTTCAGGCAATATATATTCTTTTCAAGCAGTCATCTAATCCACCTCTGTCATAATTTTATCTCTATTGTGTTTTCTTACACATCCAGTGCTTTTTGTGTATCTAAAGGAAAACCTAAAGTTCTTACCTTAAACTGGAGGCATATTGTCCTGTGCAATAAAAGTACTACAAATCCAGGGTTAAAAAAAAAGTAAATAGTACAACCATATTATAAGAATGAAAAATAATTGAGGGGCTCTATAAGAGGAGAGAACTGTAGGTGGTGGCAAGTGCTTTGCTGTTTTGAATGATAACACCCGAAGGTGATAAATCTACTTTTGATTATCAAATTTACTTGTGTTTAGTGTGGGGAAATGCTCTTGAAGCATGCATGTGTTACATGGTCTTCTTTATTTATGTCAGCAGTAGATGTATTTAACAATAGTTTGTATTGTTTTAGCTAATGTTCTGCTATAAAATATAAGAAAGATTCAATATGAGGCATAAGTATTCTACTTTTTTAGTAAATTTTCTCTTAAGAATGAAGATAGATCATGACAGACTTTCTTGAATTAATAGAAATGCAGATTAATGTAGTCAGATGTGTTATTTTTTTCCCACAGACAAGTTACAATCACGATGGAGTACAATTCTCAAATATTATAGTTTCATGAAAAAAATTTTTTATGTTCACTTTTGGGGATGTATTTTGCACATCTTTAATCAATTTGAATTAATTTAGGACAGTAGCAATTTCATATAGAGGCATGTTTATTTAGATAAATGGATACCAATTTCAATCAGTTACGAAAAGGAAAGGAAAAATTCTAAAAATTTTAAAAAATCTTCTTACTACTCTGCAGAGTGTCTCAGGTGACTGCTTTATGCTAAACTCTGATTTTGCAGGCTTGGGTTTTTTAAATAATCTGGCTAAAACCAAATCAAGATGACTTCACTACATTCCCTGTGTTTCCCTTTTGTGATTTAAGTCATATACTTTTCCTCTATTAATACATGGATGGATGGAAAAACTCAGATATCTGGAAAAAAATTGAGTCAGGATTCCAATAATGAAATTAGTTTTAAAAAGTAAATTATAAAATGGTAACAGATTTTGTAGTGTAAAACATTGATGAAAATGTTTCATTGCTTTCCAGGTTTTTTTGGGACTTGGGATTTTCTTATTTTTCAGTTGTCATTTCTAGACTCTATGCATGTCACATATGGACAATGAGGAAAAAAAAAAAAGAAGCTATGAGTTAATACCATGATTCTCCTGGTTGAGGTTCAGAGTTTTGTGGGAGTGTTAGTAGCACTGAGTAATAGAGTTTCTCTTAAGTACTGTTCTAAAATGCCTTTTTTTTTTTTCTCCAGGGCTTTTGGGAAAACCACACAAAACTCATAAAGGAGTATGGACCCATTTGTGGGTAAGCTTAGCAGTGTCATCAGCTTTCTTCTGTCCTGACTGGCTCCTGCTGTTTGAGTTTGTGAGGTGGGAGAGGAGAAAATACCAAGAAAAAATGTTCATCAAAATGCAGAGTGCATTGTTTCAGCCTGTGGGACAGAGGTGGAGGTGGTTTGATTACATGCAGCAAGTACTGTTAGAATATTTTAGTTCAGCATTTGGTGTTGGACTTCATTCTTTTCTTTCTGATTTTAATTATGCACATAAAGTTTTGTCCTTTTCAGAACCATACAAAGCTACCAGCCTTCAATCTTCCCTTTTCATCTGAATATTCTTTATACTTAAAGTGAACAGTGGAAATAATAATTTGTCATCTCAAAAAAAAAACCCCACCACTTTTTATGAAATAATATGAATTTGCTTCAGCTGTTGCTATCTATTTATGCAAAATTCCTCAACTTAAAATACAATGGAGTATAGATTAGAAATGAGGCATTCCTCTCTATATAGCTCAGCTGTGCTATCTTGGCAGTTTATTAGGAGTAAAGAGGGTTTAAACAGTATATACCTTTGTAGAAGCCCTTCCACATTTCTGAGAATGCAATTTCTGTTCCAGGAAGTACTTTCCAGTTGTCATCATTTTAAGTAGAAATGCAGTTATTTTGTAGCTTCTATTGCGGTCATTTGGTGTTTATAGCATGACTATTATTTCAGTACACAGGTATATCAAACAAAATCCACGAAGTACAGAAAAGGTCATTTTCCCCGCCCTGTAATCTGCAAGGGGTTCTAGACACGCGTAAAAGAGCATATATGCATGTCTGTGTGTATTTGATCATTAAAGATAACCCAGCAAAAAAGCTCTAGCAGAAAGGAGTCAGAGTTGGGCATACAAAGCATTTGATGCTCCAGTCACAGCTGCCTTATGGCATTTATGCTCAGCCCTAAGGACAAAGTGCTGCAAGAAGTGATGGAAATAATGAATGCCAAGGGTTAGGTGCTTCTCTAAGAGGAAATAATACAATGTCTTGGCTGGCCAAAAATGGGAAAAGATATTCATTAATGCTGTGGCAACTTGTATGTTGTGTAGCAAATGGAAAATGACTGAGGCTTATTATCTCTGTGACCTTTGGTGTGATGCCCTTAAATGACAATAATGTAAGAACACTGGCATTCATTCCTCACTATATTTCCCTCTTTATTAATATCATGCCTATTTTTTTTCTGAGCTGAATTTGAGACAAGTTGCTATTTAGTCATCTGTCTGCTCACTCAACCGGGCAGAGGCTATGTCACTGGAGAAAGAGATGCATAATTACAGTGTGTGAGCAGATAGAAAGTTTCATTTCTTCAATCTACTCACAGCTGTTAGGGAATGAAACCTCTGTGAGATTTGTATGGACTGCAAAGCTGGATGATGGTGGTAGTGGCCAACCAGAACATTTCTGTCTCTTTGAGATTCTGTAGGTGGGAAGAGTGAACAAATTGAGCATAGGTATACTTCATTTATTGCATGCATGGAAAACTCAATTTGTAAGGGATCTAGGAAACTGGTAGGGAAAAAAGAAAAGGCTGCTTTTACTTATCTCCCAGGAAAACAAAGCTGGACACAAACAATGCTGCATTTCAGGTAAGGTCTATTTGTAGTTGAAGTAGGATGTTTTAAAACCTGGCTTGTGAGCTGATGCTCAGTAGATGTGGTATGTGTCAGGGGATATTTCTCACAGTCCTGTCAACTAAAGAAATTCCTTGCCCTTCCCTGTAAGACTGTGTGATTCATTCTGCAGTCCCTTTGAAATAAGCAAATAAATGGTAGGTGTGTTTATGTGTATAATCCCAGCAAAGTATTGGATTTGGCAGATGGAAGATGATGTGGCATTTTTCTTTTCCCAGATTGAAAACTGCTTTCCAATAAGCATAAAGAGCAATGATCTTTATTTCTACAGTGGTGAAGTGAGTTGAATACAAATCTTTGGAACTAAAGCCTTTTTTCTTTCTAAGGTCACTTGAATAGTCTGAATGATACCATCACAACTGTTTTCTTTTGTGTGTGAATTGGTTTCCTTGACAACAGGATGTCAAATCAACTTTTCAGCTTTAATCAAGTCAAAACAATATATCCCTTCCATTCCAAAAGGCCTCAAGTCGTAGAGAATTATTTCAAGTAAGGCTTTTGTAGGTCACAAAAGCATTTGTTTTATTTTTCCCCCTTTGCTCCGGTGTGTGAATCCAAAGGAGAGGTGATGGTATTGGTATTTTATAAAGAAAGACAATGCAAATAGTCATCACTTGTGAGTGAGTGCTGTGAAAACTGTCTGTTTTCATACAGAGGTGGCCCAAGATGGAGGCCAAACAGCTCTGCTTTGGCGCAAAAGCAGAGATGGTGCATTTCTATTCAACAAAGAATTTGAGCCACTGACATGACTTTCAAAGAGATCCTGCAAAAAAGTGATAATCTTTTGGTATAGCTATAGTTCAGATCACCTTCTTAAAAAAAGAAGTTTCCTCTAAAATGTGTGCTATTTCTCCATAACAAACTGGGATTTAAAAATATCTTATTTAGAAAACAATGTACTGCCACATGTTAAGATTTGTCTTGAATAGTCTTCTTTTCATGTAGGAGTTCTGCATGGGAGTAGTTGAGTTTTCTGCGGAAATTAGTGACTTACACCACTTATTTTTTTGATGAATATTGATGTCTTGATATTTTATTTTCACTTCTACCATATCCAATTGTTCCATTTCAATTGTAGGTTATGGATACTGATCAGAAATAGGCAGTAAGAGCAGACAGAAAAACAAAGAGCTTCTCTGTTGAAGAGGAGAAATAGAGAGAGTATTTTATGGACTCAGAAAAGCAACTGCTACAATGTGAGCAGAGGGGTAGAGACAGCAAGTTAACTTTGCTTTATACATACACATTTCATATGTTTGATCACTGACACAATTGCATCATTGTGAATTTACAGCACTGTAGGCAGGTTTGGCTGATTTGGAGTTAAAGAAATCTGTCAAAATAAGTAATATATTCTTGGTCCAATGGCATCACATCCTACCAGTGAGGGTAGAAAACATGATACAGCCCCAAGTGGGCAGGTGATTGCTCTGGGATGAATGAACTTATTCTGGCTTTGATTGTAGCAATGCATTAGAATGTAAGAGTTCATAACACAGACCTCACTGTGTATAATCAGAGTGAGAACAGATTAAAATTCAGTGCAATTTGTAGGGTGGCATGCTTTCTTCATGTTGTTTTGCATCTAAAACAGTTTGCATCAGGTCAAACCCTATTCTTAATCTTCCTTCACTTGAACACTCCACTTCAACCTGCTGTGAGAAGTCTGAAGATGTATGTAGTAGAAGTTCTAAAAGGGGTAAAAGTAAGTGATCAAGAGATGGGTCTAGAAGTAGCAAGAGGATGGCATTTGGATTAAACTACTTCTATAATGCAGAAGACAATTGGGTGTTTGAGGTCAGGGTTGTCAGGCTTTGAGCTGGGAAAGAGAAGCAACAAGATTGAACTCTGCATTTTCTAATATAGGGAGGAATTAATGAGAACATTTCTGACAAGAGTCATTTGTTAACCATTCTCAATCACAATAAAATCACCATCAGCAAAATGCATCTACCCATGCTGAACCTCTGCTGGGCTCCAGCATAGGCATACCAGAGTCAGCTCAGTACACAGGAAGCATGTTGAGGTGCAGGCAATCCTCAGGCATCTTGTTAAAACAGATGTGAATGGAGCTCCATTTCTATATAAAGAATATCTTTTTTTGCAATGGGATATTTCAGCTCATCTTTATGTATTACACAGAAAGCAGCTTAGAATAGGACAAGCAATTTCTTAAGTTATCTGCAGGATTACCCAATGTCTGATTTGTGGGTGGTGGTTGTTTCTTGTTTTGGGTGTTTTTTCCTCCTTTTCCTTAAAGACTTCCTAATATTCCTCAAATGATTTCCTAACAAGTTGTTATTGGAACCAAGATCAAGCCTGGTTACTTAAATGATTGGGTGGTTTAAAGGATTAGGATAGATCATGGAGCCAGTCACTAACTTGAAATGCGTCCAGGGGTGAGTTGTGATTGTAAACTATAGTGGCAGCTGACAGCTTTTCAGAAGTCTCTGCAGCCAGACTTGGTTCTGGCTTGGCTTCTCCTCTCCCTAAAAAATGTCACTACAGATGGCACTAGTTATCATTTCTGCAGATGAGTCCATAACCAAACAGTTGTGAAGAAGAATCAGGCTTTTCTTGTGGCTGCTTCTGGCCCCTGCATCAGGGCTGAGGCACACTGGTTAGTCACTCTGGGGTTTGGAGCTTTCCCTTTTTGTGGATGGAAGGGGGGCATGCATTTCTGAGATTGCACTTCGATGCCTTTTCTTTCCTCCTGCCCTCATCAGGCACCTTGAGGCAAACTTAAGGTGGGTAGAGCAGGATCTCCTCCTGCAGGGAGCAGCCTATATCTTCTCATGTTGTTAATTTAAATGAATAAATTGTCTTCATTTTAGTTTCACAACATTTTTGACCTCTCCATTCCTAGCCTTATTCTGTTTTTGGTGGAAAAAGTAATCCCGGGACAAGCATTCTCATCTTTGTTTCTCAAGGTTCATGTAAAAATATAACTTGTTTTTATGAAACAATTTTGTCCTGTTTGATTTCCTCTTTATCACTGGAGGGGTCTAATGGACTTACTACCTCTCTTAGTAGTAAGTACTTACTTCGTTTGATATTTTTAAAGCATTTATTTTTCATATTTCAGCAAGAGAAAATCATATGTGTGCAAGGATGGGGGGAAAAAAAAAAGCTTCCTATTGCTGATCTATGGCTCTTCATAATCAGCTTACTTGTGCAAGAGATAGGGAATTTTGGTAGTCTCACTTGCTTGAATTTTTGTTTTCTTAAAGAGTGATACATTTTTTTTGACCAGTGTCAAGTCTTGAATTTTCTATTATTTTCTTCATGCTGTTTTCTCCCTTATGTGTTGTGATAAGGTCCTTTAACTCTACAAGACTGTTGATCAACCCTAGAATTCCTGCTGTGAATTAGAGTTATCTCTTTGTTCCTTTAAATACCTTCAAACTGTAGAGACAGTACCACAGAACCCTTAAATGTGTGCCAGACTTTGAGCATATGAGTAATTGCATTAATGGTATTACTCAACATGCTTCAAGTTGGGCCGAAGTCTGTTGACCTTGCTCAATCAAGACTGCAAAAGAACCAATTGCATTTGTGCCTTAAAAATATTTTTATTACTGTTGGTACACATAAACACCTAGTTCTGTTGTATCTGGAAGGAGTTAAGGGGGAGAAAATTTTTCATCTCCCTCTCCACCCTCACAGAACTTTGCATGTAGACAGTTTGTTACTTCTCTGTGTTAGCCATTCTCTCTGAAATGGAAAATATCTCAAAAATAGAACAATTAATTTAATGCTCTTAAATTGAGCCCCACTTATTTTTTATTCTCACTTTTAGAATTTAAGTCATCTACTTTTTTCAAGCTGTCTTTTAAAAAGGAACTGTAACCCAACAATAGTCCTGACAGGAGTTCCGGGGCAGGAGTCATGGTACAATGCTACATCTCCATCTGAATCCCCACAGTTACCCACAGTTAGATATTGGTTATTGTTAGCTCCAATGGTTAAATCAAACTGCTGCAACAAGTCTTGTGAGTTACTTATGGGTATTATCATCAGTTTCTCCTCTTGTCTCTGGAGCTAATTGGTCTTAAAAACACAGCCTTCTATGGGACTGATGCCTAAAGATTTACTCAAAAGGTGGCATATCACACTGTTTTGAGAATTGGGATCTAGTGTTACTGTTACAGTTGTAATAGTTTTTGTGGACTGTCTGATCATTATGGAGTATTTTACATTCTGCACACACAGACCTGTTGGGCTGCAGTTTATTGGCAATATTTATGATAAATTAGTTGACTAGTTTAATTCTGCTATGTTTCTAATGTTCTTATGGCTCTGGAACATTGCAAGTTGATGCTTAGTGTACTAGTAATGTTGAAGGTATTTGTTAACAAGCAGCTCTTAGAAGCAGACATATCCAATGTGTGGACTGTGATCTCCCATGAGAACTGTGCAACCTGAGCTTGTGTACTCTGCGATGACTCTGGATTTGTTACTATAGCCTCTCACTGTCCCAGTAAGGTCTGGGGACACTTGTGTTCTATATATTCAAAAACAGACTCAAAGGCCCACCAAAATGTCACAGTCCAAGCCCTCAGTGCAGACGAAGCCATTTGGATGGAAAAGTTTGGTGTGAGTAGTAACTTCTGTTGCTTTCAAAGCTCTCCCACTCTTCCCTGAGGCTACAGATGTTGCCCTGAGGTGGCTGAACTGCAGGGGTGTGCTCAGTGCTGTGCTTTGTCAGGGGTTTGTTTCCTCCATCCAAGGCTGCTCTGTGACTCTACTGCAGCTGGTTAAGCCGATGTAAGTCAAAGACTTGATGTAATCTTTTACACCTCTGGAAAGAGTGTGAAATCCAACCATATGAGACAGACAACCTTTTATGTGCTCATGGCCAGGCAGCAAAGCACAATGCCTATCAGCTGCACCCTGTTGCTGATACTTGTTTCTGTACTCACAACAGATGGTAATTGCTGTGATAGTAGCTTCTGTAATTTACTGTGTGTAGAGGAAAATCTCCTGATTGGTGTGGCTCCACTGAAACAGTATTGGCTGAACACAGGAAGGCTCTGCGAGACTGGCCAGAGCTGTGTCAGCTCCTAAGACTGGCAATGGAAGCAGAGAGCAGACCCTTGTACCATATTTTAGCATTTGAGGAACCTGATTAAATTTTGGTCTGCTTCTGTATGCTCAGGTGGCAGCCTTGAGTGGAAGGTTTCACCTCCATTTGCTCCCATGGAAGTGTTTCTTCTTTCCTTTGTTTCCTTGCATGCTGGTAGTGCATCATTTAGCTATTAAAGCATAGTCCTTGTGAGCTCCAGGTTAAGATTAAGCGAAAAGTGATTTTCTTTTGAAAACATGCTGCCTGAGGAATATTTTACAGATAATATACAGCACAGGTGATCTTTGATCTCTACTCCCTGCTTCTTAGCTAATTAATGCTTAAAATCATCATTTTATAGAATGTTGGAATGAGACTGCTAAACAGATTGCCTCTTCTTATCATGTTACACCGTTGTGATGAGCACCTGCGCACCAGATTGTGTCATCTTCATTCAAGGAAGGAGGAGGAAATATTCTGAGTTACAAAAACTACTTTCCTAGACTTAATTTCACCTTACTCCATTTTTACTATCGACTAGAGCCTGTATTTCTTAAACTTCTGGAAGCTGGCTGTAAAGTCCACCTTGTCATTTTTCCCCATTTTCCCCATTTGGAAAGAAGTAGTAGGAGGGCTTTTAAAAGACTGAAAAATGAGGCATTTTTTCAATATACTAATCCAACTATATGGGCAAACAGTGTTGCAGATATTACTGTGCGTGTATCAAATGCATTCATTAGAATTTCCTACAGCACCCAGAAGTATTGATGCAAACCTGAAGTGGATACATATAATATGTAATGCTCAGTAGCTATTAGTGGTCTCTGACCTCACTTGCTACGTATCTGATTATGAACTGGTGTTCCCACTGCCATGCATGGTAATTTTTAAATTAATTTCCTGAGTTGTTTCCCCTCACTCTGCACAGAGGGAGGAAAAAACATCATGACTCCTGTTGGGTGTGTGTGTGCGTGCTTCCCTTTCTTGTTAGCCTTTCAAATATATCAACTTCAATGTTCAACTCAGGAGCTCCTCCTTCCCTCCTTGGTCATCCAACACTTCAAC
Source organism: Formicarius rufipectus (assembly GCA_013399695.1). Classification (NCBI taxonomy): domain Eukaryota; kingdom Metazoa; phylum Chordata; class Aves; order Passeriformes; family Formicariidae; genus Formicarius; species Formicarius rufipectus. Next base: position 562,322 of record VXAU01003796.1, read on the forward strand.
TTCACAGGAGAGTCAATTACTGCCTCTCCAGGTTACTTTCTACTGCCAGTCTGCCATTCTTTCTGGCAGCCCAAAGAAATCCAAAAGCAGCTTGTGACTGATTTGTCATGTGCAAGGAGAAGCATCAAGCAAAAGGGATTTTCCTTTTCTGCATACCCCACATTGGGGTCTGGGGAAGGATGAGGAGAAGAAACTGCAGATCAGCAGCCTGTTATATGGGCCGGCAAGCCTAGCACAGGCTGGAGCATCCATGGCTCTTTCCCCTTCTCATGTTGATCTGTTAGGAGCTCCAGGATGCAGTTACTGGTTAGACCCTCTCTCTCAATGCTAGGGAGCCCTTAGACAAGACTCCATGGGCTTCTGCCCCTTAGGACACCACAGCTTTGCACTGGAATTTAGTTCTTAGAAATAGTCATATTTTCCATCTTGAAGGATGACTGCATTTTGCCAGATATCTATGAAGGCATTTCTTACCAAGTGCTGCCTGTTGTCCTTTGATTGTGTCATCACTTTTTTGGGGTTTGTTCTTTTTATTTTTAGCATTGACAGCCTTGATCTGTGGGCTCTGTAGTCAGGTTTTTTCGACCTGCCCCCCTCCTCTGTCCCCCAAGTATTTCATCTGGCTTTTTCTTCCTCTTACTTTTTTCTATCCTCTTTAGCCCTATGCTATCTTTCCTGCATGATCTAATTTTTATTGCTCCCTGTTTTTCTTAAAAATTTTGAGTTGAAAACAGTAACATGACCTGACAATTTTAACATCATTCCAAGGTTTTTATGTGATTCTATAAATCTCTTCATTACTTTTTTATTGTTTTATCATATATAGGGTTTTGTTTTTCCTCTACCTTATTAGTCTGGGGATCAGTTTTAGTCTACTATTTTTTATTAGTGGTAAGGGAAACAAAAGATCTCCTTTTTCTTTGTTGCTTTGGCACCATCTTCAAATTACCCTTTTTCCCTGTTCAACTACCTCTCTTCTTTCCTTGGAGAGTCTACTTTATGCCAGATCTTCTGCTGGTACTGAACTGGGTATTATTTCATCAGGCAATAGGCAAAAGTATACCCCACCTCAGAAGAAGAAATTGTTTTCAGCTCTCCCGCTGTTTTTTTGTTTTTGGTTGGTTGGTTTCGGGGGTTTTGTTTGTTTTTTTGTGGGTTTTTTGCTTGTTTGTTTTTTGTTTCTGGGGTTTTGTTGTTGTTTTTGGTTTTTTGGTTTTTTGTTTTCCTGGCTTGGGAAGCATGAAATGAGCTGAGCCACCACTGCCCTGGAGATTGTGATTCTTTCTTTCCCTCCAGTAAATTTCGTGGCTAAACCTGAAGGCTTATGTTGAATGAGGATTTATTTTAGCCATACTGATAAAATTGTACTGGTATAATTAAACAGCTGCAGTAATGTCAAAAAAACTCCCATGCACAGAAGTTGGAATGACACAAATTACAACAGAGAAAAGACTGACCTTCTCCAGCCATTACTGGGGTGTGCTCCCATAGGGGTTTTTCCCTAGTCTAACTTTACTAAGATTCAAATCATGTTTTGTCTGAGGATCATCTCTCTCCCCCATGTAAACAAGCCTGAAAAAGGTGATCTGGGCCTTCAATCTGTTGTTTACTTCAGAGTAGCTCCATTAAAGGCATAGGGTCATGACTATTTCAGGATCTCGACCCAATGTTTTTAGGTCTCTCATGTTATATAACTTCAATTTTTGGATGATGGTTCTTATTGAGTAAAATTAGGTTTTGTACAGTAAATTTTAAGACATACCCAGACCTCTTAAAGTAGTTTACAGAAAAAGGAGTGAGTTGGGAGCAATGTTCTGACTCTGTAAGGGCTAGCAGCAGACATTTTATCACTCAGCAATAATCTAAGCTTTTCTGTCAATGTTGGAATCTATTTCATTGAAAAAGGATTTTGGCAAGGGCACCTGGAATTGCTGCTGACTCTTTCAAAGTGACATTATGAGAGGATCTTGGTTCTTTGGGACCTTTTATTGCATGGAACATCTTATGACATACTCTATGTGAAGGGCCAAAATAAAATGTTATCAAAGCAGGCTAACAATTTTATACATCCACTGGCTGTCCATTTGGACCAGTAGGAAATAAGCTATGTACGAGGCAAGAGAAAGTACATCTACAAGTGCAGTACAGAGATAAATGTTAAAGTAGGTCAGATGGAAATGTAACATCATATGGAAAGGCATTAGCTCTTAAATATTAAACCCTATTAAAATTATTTAAATTTTTATTTTTGAAGCAGAGAAGTACATTACAAAATGGGAAGATGAATAGTTGAAGTATCTAAACTTATTCTAACTACAGACCTGTCTTTTCTCCTGCGCCAGTGGCATTTTATTTGCCTTTGCTCAATACCTAGTGCAACTGGATTTTCATCAGTAGTGATGAACAGAATCAAGTTTGTGAAACTACCATAGTTTTTCATCCTGTTCATTTCCTTAGGGAAATATTTGAACAAATATACCATTTTGTAAACCTTTGAGTAGAGCTTGACACCCCTTTGATACACCGCTATGCTTATACATACCCACAGGACTGCTCTGGGCATTGTGTTTGGTGTTATTTCCCAATCCTATGCCTCTTCAGAGCTTGCCATTTTGAATACTGGATTCCTGCTGGCACCCCCAAAATCCACAGGCTGACGGTCCTGCTGGAGGAGTGGAAGAAACAGATTGTGCTGAGGTCAGAGGACAAGTGGGTGTTGCTGTCAGTGCTAGACCTGCTGTGTGGGCAGCATGGCCTGTTTAACTGGAAGGTCTCTGGATTTAAAAGGCTCCAGGTGAGAAGAGCATGATCAATAATTACAAATATTAAAAGTGGCGTCTTCTCTTGCTTTCCTACCTTTCTTCCCTTTCCTTCTTTGCCTACAGGACACGAAGCATCTGAAACCCCCAGGCAATTGCTCATGCATTTACATTTGCATTTGCCTGGTTTATAGCAGGATTGTTCCAGCTTTTGGGAGGGGCAGCTATCAAAGACGTGCAGGCACTGCTGTTGTGTTTTATTGTTCCAGTCGGTCTGTCCCTGTGAATGCAGGTGGGAGTTTTTCAGTGCGCTGGTTTTGTAGGTTTTTTTACTTGCTCTTTCTTCTAAGAATTTATAACCCTTTTATTGTCAGTCTTCAATCATTTTTGATGGATCAATATATTTACTTCACTGATGGATCATCCTACAGTTGTGCTTGTAATACTTTTTTTTGCTTTGTTTATAGGGGTTATGTGCAGATTCAATGGGTTGTATCTCTGCTATACCTCTGCTGTTGCATGAGGGTCAGTTGCTTGAACATGACCCAATACCTTCATACTTAGAAGGAATATTTACATTGGTACCTTGCTCTGTGTTCAAATCTACTATTTCTTCCTTTTTTTAATTTTTTAAATTTTTTTTTCCCTAGGTAGACTGACCAATTAAAAATGCAATTTTTGTTTCAGAAGTGTTGTACTCAGAAATCTTAAGTACAACTGCTGTTTCCTGTATGCCTGACTGTTTGGAGGAAAGGGCTCTAGGAAAACTGCTCCAGCAGACTCCATAGATCCAGAAGGTTTGGGGAGTAACATAGCAAAGTAGTGTTGAACGATAACGTTGACTTAAAAATGAGACAGGTCCACAGGAGTCCTGAAGTCTTTAGCCAAGCAGCTGTGACTGAGGGAGAGAAGAGAAATTCTTGGGTCTACATCTCACTCATGTCCCTAGGTAGCCAGATGTGGGCCCAGGACAGCTGTTTAGTGCAGTTGTGAACGGAGCTCAAACATGTGCAATGCAGATGCAAGGATGATATGCCAGTGTGGTATACTGCAGTCTAACTGGGTGTCAGTAGAAGGTGGTGGGTGAACAGGGAACCTGCTAGTGAAGGTGGAAGGATATGCCTATGGAAGAGAGGGTTAATGTACTCTTCAGTCCTCAAGGGTTTGTGTGTGTTGTTTTTTTTTTGTTGTTGTTTTTTTTCTGTGATACAGTGATATATATGCTATTTGTTATGCCATTGCCCCCTTCTCCCCCACACACAAAAAAGAGCAGCAAAAGAAGTGTTTGTTACAACAGATAGTAAGTGCAACATGGTAAATGGAAAAGATGTCAACTAGGCAGTGCTCTTACTAATACTAATGTTTGTAACATGATCTGTATCTTATGGCTACACATTAAGTATGGGGAAAAAATCCCTGACTGTGCATGAATTTCAGCAAAGTTTAATAATTTAAACCAGGTGAGCATATTAGCTGTTTGTAGGATGTTATCCCCATAGTTACCTTCCCAGAGCCGTATACATCCTAGTTTTCAGTACATTCATTTTGGAGCTGAAATATTTTGCTATGTTATGAAACTTATGACTCAACTAGCCCTCAGCAGTGTGTTGTCCATTTGTAACAGCAGATTTTCCTGGAAGTCATTACTTTGGGGTGCCATTGTTAGCTGTACACATCACTCCATCTCTTCTTGTCCTTTGTGGTGCAGAACCGCTCATTGATGTTAGTGAGGATGTTACTGCTGATACACAAGCTATCAGGTTTTTCCATTCTTTTCTATCCCTGTTGAATTGCAGTTTCCTTTGTCTTCTGTGTGGTGCACTGAAAGAGGTTAGGAAATTTATCATGGTTATTTTTAGTGGTTTTTTTTTTAAGTCCAGCGTGACACAGATTGGATTGATTCAGGAGAATTTCCTGGAGCTGTAGCATTTTACTATTAAAAATATTTTTATCATTGCAATTTTTCTGTAAGAAAATAAATCTATTTTTTCCCTTCTAGCCCATAACAAAACCCTGCTTCTTAATGTTTCCACATGGTCAGATGTTAACCATTTCCCTAGATAATTTAGGTTGATCATGTGTACTGCTAGCATTTTTATTGTAAAGAATTCTGCTAGTGGTTTCATGATAAGTGCATAAAGCACTAGGAAATTACTTTTATTTGGCTTAGTGTACATTTAATAATGCATTAACAAAATAAATGAGGAGTTTTTTGTGTGTAGGTATTAAGAATGTATAGAAAAAGTACATGCTTCTATCAGTAAAAAATAATCTTTTCTCTGTGCATATTGTATGCTGTAGCATAAAAAAGTACATTCCCAGGAGCTCAGTAGGTGGTTACTATCTTATTTTTCTTTGTTTTGACTTTTTTTTTTAGGCTGATTGTGAAAGAAAAGGGAGTCCCAGTGACTGTCCCCCTGGTGGCCAGTCCTGCAAACCTTCCCTGCTCTGAGTAAGGTTGTCCATTGTTGACTGGGATCTGTGTCTTTATTGCACACAAACCAACTGCTTCCCACTTAATTAATTAATTGCTTCCCACTTACGAAACCCTGCTTTCATTTGCTTGAACTTCAGATATTCTCAGGCTAGTAACCATGACCAAGTCAAAGTGTCATTTCTTATTCTACAAAATGTAGAATTCTATGTATGTGTAGTTACACAAAATTTGTCATACTCATTTCTATCATGTTTATGATAAAAATCAGTCTATTGAGTCTTATCTATTATTGAAGAATTAAAATATTCCAATATTAAGACAGTATTATTTTAGAAATGCATGCATCTGCATTAACATAAGCAGAGCAAAGGAATTAAGAGGGGGTGTGTGCAATATAATGTAACTCTCTCATTGATTTAAGATCAAAATGCCAGTAAGAAGGAGTAGACTGAAAGAAAATTATTTACATGGTTATTTCAAGTACATTCAAAAATAAAATATCTTATCATCCACCACTGCTGATCCTATTTACAGGAGGCAAATGAGCTGTCTTGCCTATAAAGAAATGGAAGATAAAGTGCAGAATTAAAACAAACAGAAACAGCCTACTGATTCTGAATGCCTCTGTTGTTGATGCTGCTTTTGAAGATATGTATGAGGACATGACTTTTCAGCAGATAGATACTCAGTGTTTTCTGAAACCCTTTTCTTCCCTTCAGGGCTAAAATGGAAAACTAGAACCAGAAAAATGAAAAATTCCAGTTGTACTTGAGTTCTGGCCATGATAAGTAAAGTATATGTGAGTTGAAGGTTGCAGAAATGCAGAGTTGGGGGTGGCTTTTCTGTGTACCTTGACATCTGGTCTCAGTGAGGAAAAATAATACAAATCTCAGTTTTATAATGGTCAGAAATGCTTTATGAGGGGCAAGAGTCAGATCACACGCATTTTGTTTTAGTCATTCTGAAGTGTTTGCTTATGTGAAGTTTAGTGTTGGGTGTGTAATGAGCAACTTTATTACACTTCTGCTTTTATTATAGTCAACCTGTTTTATTGCTTACTGTGTCTTGTGATGTCATAGTATCACAAATTATATTTAAATCTTTTGACCTCCTTCCAGTTTTGTTTTCTCCATATGGTCTCACATATGCTCTTTCTTTTGTCCCCCGTCCCCAAATTTTTCTTGGATCGTGTACTGCGGCACACACATGCTTTCCTGCTTTCTGGGACACTGAAAATCCTCCTTGACTTCATACCACCTGTTCAGATAGATCCCCCATACTTTGCCAGAAAGCAGCCCTGCTCTGCAGACCTCTCTTCTGCATGTTCTCTCAGCCATATTATTCCATGTAGCATCACAGCCATATCCCTCATCATCTTCAAGTGCACTGCTCTGTCTCCATTTATCTTGTATGAAAGGGCTGTAATGCTGCCTGTTGTTTCCCAGAAATTGCTTACCTGTCTGTCAAGGGAAGTTGCTCAGAGCTCCCAACTAGAAATCAGGATAAGCATTCAGCAGATTTCTCTCCCTCCCTATGTGGGGGAAAAAAACCAAAAAACAAACCAAAAAGATGGAGAAAAGGCTACCCGTGTTTAGACCAAATAACATTGTCTACTTATCTTCCTTACCCATCTTGTAGATTTTTTTTTTTTTCTTTTCACTGCACTGATAAAAATAGGTAGTACTGTTGAATATAAATAGACTCATACAAATCCATACAAATGATTGCTGTGTTCATAGTAGCAAGTAAAGTTTGGAGACGAGAACATTTGTATCTCCCAGAGGTAGCCTTCCCTAGGAAAAATATTCCAGTGTTCTGGAAATAGTAGCCTAATGCTTTTTCCCTCAGGCTATGGCAAAGGAGTACTTCAGTGGTGAATTAGGTGCAAGAGATGAGACTGCTCTCACGCTGCATCTGGAAAACCGACAGAAAGGCCAAGTGCAGAAATATGCTGAAACCCACAGGATATGCCTGCTGCCCCATCTCATGAGGTCAGCCAGGCATCCTGCGCTTTAGTGAGCGCAGACAAAACACGCCTTGGTGCAAATGTCACAGTCTAAACATGGGTAACAAAACACAGACTGACACAGCCCAAACTTGGTGGGAAACACCATGGGAAAAGTTTCAGAAACCTCATTCCAGCACTCTTGCTGAGGTGAAGAGCTATGAGCGCTTGAAGCGTGGCCCAGTTGCAATAGCACCACACACCCCACACGGGAGGGGAGCAACTGGTTTCTTATTAATGTCACAGCACTTCTCATTTGCAGTAGCATCCTACAAAAGCAGTACCCTATTTACAGCTTTCCTTTCGCATTAATGAAGTGGAATACTGATGCAGCTAATCAGCCCTAGCGGTATGATGCAAGTACATGGAGCGGCAGTGGTGGCGGCAATCATCTTAGCCCAGTTGGCAGGATAAAAATAACCCCTGCCTGCCCTGGGAAGCAGCAGCCTCATGCCTGTGGAGGAGCATAGCCCAGACCCCTGTGGCTCTGCACTGCCATGGAGCCCAGCTTCTGCTGCTGCCCACGTGAACTGAGAAAATAAACAACTCTGTTATCCCTGTCCATTGCTTTTGCTGATTCTCTTCCCAGCCCCTCAACGTGGGCATGAGTTTTTGTACTTGCACTTGGATCTGGACTCAGATTTCCTCCAAAACCCAAATGGACATAGATTGACAAATATGCTTGTATAATTCAGACATGGGTTTTTTTCACTCTCCATGGCACTTGGTGAGCTTAATTTAATCTCTGTCATTTCTTATATGTGGGTAAATGTCATCTACTTCATTTCATGAATGAATTAACACAGCCATGCAGAGTCTGTGTTTCCTGCACTGCTCACTTGAAAGGGGGGAGGGATTAGTAAATGCGTGTGACATCCTCAAATTGCCAAACCCTGGGGTTAGAGATGCCCAGAAAGAGATCTTGTTTGCACCATGGTGTAAGGTACTTGAAAGACTCTACTAACTCTGTACCTTGTAATGGCCCCAATCAGCCCTCCTCCTTATTGTCAACCCTAAATACACTAATTTGATACTGTGCATCCCTTACTGCACCTGATGAGGGAGGAGCTCCTTTAAAAATAGCTGTGCTTTTAGTGGTGGGGAGAATATAAATAATCCAGAATTTTCTTCCTTTTTTGATATTCCTTAAGCATGTCAGAAAGCAGAGGCCTTTTGGCAAGGTGCAAGTTTGAGATATCGCAGAGGTTCTTGGTATGTATGATAGCATTTTTAATCCTGTGTATGTGGACAAAGAGGTGGATGTAGCCATACAGAGGGGCACAGAAAGTGTGTGTGAGCAAGCATCTTATGTTACAGGACATTTTAAATACATCCAAGAATTAAATTAATAATTCCATGTGCTTATATTAAAGCTTTCACAATGTGAAAAGAAATGAAGTTAATTGAAAAAAGGAAATGAGAAACAATTCATTCTTAAATAGAACTCACTGTGGCCATGTCTTTCTGCCCCATCCCTCCGCCATGAATGTACACAATAAGTTGGATTAGCTCTCGCTGAGGCATGTGTGTGTTGGCAGAACTGTGCTTTGAAACTTTTCTCCATGCCCGACACTGCTCAGTGCTACCAGGCCTTCATTTTCATGTGCAGTAAGCTCGACTGTCTCTAGGGTGTTGTGTTTTTGGGATGTTTTCCTGTTTTCCTCCTCTTGAGTGATAATCAACTTGAGAATACTTTATAAAAACAGTCCAGGAAGGCAGCCTGCCAGCTAGAGTCACAGCCCAGGATGCAGAAGTGACACAGGAATTAGCTCCCAACTTTCCTGAAGAAAGCTGGCACAGGATTTCCAGGTGTACATGGCAGCTGAGAAATTCTGTTCTCATGAGGTGTCAATATGGGGGAAGGGGGAAGAAAAAAAAGTGATTGCTGGCAATTCCCATCTCTTCCATACCTGCCTGTCCCCCAGTCCCTCAGATAGAAAATGGGAGGGCATTGTTTTCCCCACTGTTTGTCACTCCATGTTATTTAAACTATAGGCTCCACAGGCCTAGAATAAGCTTTCTACTGATGTGTGTCTCCTGTCAAATTAGAGAATGGGGACCTTGGAGACCTCCAGCTGCTAATATAACACAAATAATAATGGGGCTCATGGCACTTGAGGAAATTGTCCCTTTCCTTTCCTCTCAGCCCAAAATAACCCTTTCTGTGAAGATTGTTTGGGCTTTGCAGCTGTTTGTTATGTATCACTTAGTCCTACCACATTTGAATTGTCTATGAATGCTGAACGGGGACAGTGCTCATGACAAATCAGTTTGCTCACCTCTGAAATAATTAAGTAATGCTGGGCTTCAGTCCTGTTTTAAACAAGCAGTGTGCTGTTCCTTTTTGCATTTCTCTGCTGGCAGTGAATGGGTGTCTCTCTAAACAAAAGAGGCAGAGTGATTGAGGAATTTCTTTTAAGGAAACATCTCTTAATAAAATTAGCCTTTACCTCTGTATTTGTATGTCTTTACATACCTTTCCTTCCCCCCTCCCTCTTTTATTTCTTCTTTGCTCTGAGGAAAATAGAGATGATAAAATATTCTGGTTTTGTATGGCTTTGCAGATCATATTTGTGTACTTTACCAGACCACAGCATAGAAAACAAAGCCTTGTTTATTGCCTAACAGCATATATATGTTTTATGATTAATGCAATGTGTTTATAATACATGGGGCTGATAATAGATAGGGAGATCAAAGCCTTTTGTGAATTGACAGCAGCACTATAAACAAGGTGAAAAGGTTGCAGGTGTTTCCCACATGGGTGCTATACCAAAACACAGAGCCCTTTGCCATAAGGTACTTGTACGTGCTCTTACCTTTTTTTGCACAAGAAAGCAATATTGCTGCTACCACATCCATGGCTTGGGATCTGGGGATTGCTGTTGGCAGCAGATGATCATGCAATGGGGCCAGGACAATCTTGGTAGCATAGAAAAGATAATGTTAAATTGGTCTTTCACATTAGCAGATTGATCTGCTTTGTTGTCTGAGAACAGAAATCTGCATTCTGGTAGAGTCCCTGGCAAATGTTGGGAAGGAAGATGACATGTTTGGGTGTTGCTGGAGGGACTGGGCAGCCCATTGTGCCTCTTGTCTCACTTCCATCTCAGCTCATAGTTGGACTTGGCAGGCATCTCCTACCTCCATGGGTTATCTTCTGTGGCTGTGGCTATGACAGGCACTAGGTGTGGCTTAAGATACCTGGGCCACATCTGTGCAGAGAACAATGGTGCTACATGAACAAGACAGAAGACATTATTGCTGTTTATTTTTGTGGATAAAAATAAAAGAGATGTGTTTACTAAATGACTATATAATTGTGAAGAGGACCTCAACAGCCTGGGCAAAACCTGAACATGAGGCAGTAGTCTGTCCTTTTCATTAATTGCCTTAACAGTGCTGCAACTGGGTGGTGGTGGGTGTTTGTTGCCTCTTCAGTTATTAAATGTTTGGGATGAAGATTAATTTATTTTGTTCAATATCCTGTACTGTAACCACCTCCTTGACTTGTGAGCCCTTTGGTAACCTTTGCCTTCTCCACAACTTCTGGGAATAGATCGATGCCCCCTGCTGAGCACTTGTGAGGCATTTTTGCTTGGCCCTCCTGGGGGTGATGCAGCAGGGAGCTTTCTGCTGCTGCTCCAGCAGCCTCCTGGGGCAATGGCTTGAGATCCACACTTTCATCTGCTGGAGGAAGCTGACACCGCTTTTGTGCTGTTGATGTGACAATACGAGATCTTTCCTGTCTCACCTTCCAATGGAGCTAAAGCAACTGGTCTAAAATATGGAAATTTTTTTTTTTTCCTATTTTGGAGGGCTGCAGTTTAAACTGATATGTAGTAGAAATTGCCCCAACAGCGTAACTTAAATGAGACCTCATCTACACGGGAAAATTGCCTTTGTACATAAGTGATGAAATATATTTTTACTGGTATGGCAGTGCTGCCACCGATTTCCACAAATGTTTCCATGTGGACAGAGTTGCATCACCCTGAGGATGCTGGACTACATGCATGTGTTCTTGCTTCTCTGCAGGAATGAGCTAGGTAGTTCCAAGCATTTGCATTATACCCTGGATGCCCTACATGGAAATAGTACAAAGTGTTGGGTCAAGAAGTATAATGGTATTGTAGCCAAAGGTAGGACTTTCATGTGCGAACAAGCCCTGTGAAAGATTAACCTAGGAAAAGTTAATAAAAAGTGCTGTCCTAAATTATTCATGAATCTATTTGCAATGCACTTGCCCAGAGGCTTTTGTTTTTCTCAAACTCTTATTTATTAAAATCTGACAAGAATATCAGGTTTTGTTCAATAATAAATCTAAGTCTATGTGAGACTGGTGATATCCTCATGTAGTAATACAGAGTCAAAATGAAATTACATGGCAGGGGTGAATATGTTATTTACTTGGGAAGAATAGATTATTGTTTAGGAGGATTTTATCTTTTACTCGTCATTTTGAAACAGGTGGGGAAAAAGAAAGCAGAACACCTAGCTGGGAGATATTCACTTGGAGTGTGACTGAGACCTTGATCCTGCAAAGGATTTTCAAAACGTTAAAACTCCATTAAGTGGTGGCTTTGCAGGTTCCGAACCTCTGTTAGCTAGATGAAATAGCTCAGATGATCTTGTTTCATGCTTAGTTCTACTTGTCCTTTTTCCTTAACTTCAGGGGAAGATCATGGAAGTCTTGCTTCTAGCCTGTGGATTTTAACTTCCAAAGCATGTTCATACACACCCTCTTCTTTTTGTATCCTAGAAAAAGTTAGAAAGATTGTATACAGAAAGTGGGAGAACAGAAAAAAGGCAGAAAGAAAGCATTTGTTTTTGGGGTTGCAATAAGCGATGGTTGTCCACGTGCGCTTTGCATCAGTCATTCCTTAGAAATGGGCAGAACTTTGCTTAAAAAGCAATTTCAGAATTTTTTTCAGCATTTTCAATTTATTATAGGGAATTTTTTTCCTCACCTTCCTCTCCTTCTCTGCCCTAATTTATAACTAGGTAAAGAAAGGAAAAGTGGCTAGAAAAAGGGAAAAGCTAGAAAGATAAATAAAAACAGAGCTTAGCTGTGGTAGCAGAACTAGAAGTTTGGGTGATTGGTCTGAGTTGCAGGAAGAATAGATTTGTTTGCATAAGCTTAGCTTGTGAGTCACTTTCTCACAAAAGCAGCTTGAGTAGGAGATGCTCCTGTCCCAAATTTTTAGTCCTGAATGCTTTCAAGCACAAAGTGTAGTGTGACATAAAGACTCCTGTTGTGAGTACTATTCTGTTATTCCAGTGGACAGGAGCTGGAGCTCTGCAACTTCCCAAGTTTGAAATAAATTAGAAGTTTGTCTCTCTTACACTCTACATGCTTTACATGATATATCATGTTGTGCCTCTTGCTTGTCAAAGTTATCTGGGTAGACAAAACCAGCTTCTGATTCAGATTTGCAATGTGGTGTCAGGAAGTTGGTCCCTGTAAAAATCCGTGTGTTGCAGGACCATCAGTCACTAGTCATTAAATGTGACAAAGAACTTGATAAACTTGGAGAGAGGAAGAGAAAAGCAAGGTGTGAGTATGAGAGGTCAAGATTTATAGCTAGGTAGGTTTGGAGTAGCACAGGTCTTTGCGTTGAGAGCTTGCTTTGTGTCTCTGATGCCAGAAAAACCGTACAAAGTATATGCAGAAGGAGCACACAGGACATAATCATCTTTTGCTAAAGCCTGCATTCAAAACCCTCTTTAAAATGAGGCCTCAGCTCTTTTGTATGTACCAACTAGGATTCTGAATAAAAGTTTGGCCATTAAGAGACAGGTATTGTGCTGTGGTTGAACAAACTGAAAGGGGTGAAAAAGGTTTGCCTTCATAGACCACACCACCTATATCTAACGTTCAAGTAGATCCCTTGGGTTGCATTTAGGAAATAAAAGTTCCCTCTGGAAACTTACCAGAGAAGAGATCTTCCATGCTGAAAAAAAAAGGTGTTCTTGTTCTTTTCTGCCATTTGTTTGTTATGGGATTTTATGGTAGAGGGCATCAAGGTGGTGTGTGAAACCTTGCTTTAGAATCAAAATATTTGTCTGATTTGTTTGCCCTTGGAGAAATCAGGCTGCTGTGGCTTCATTGCCATGGGAACCTCTAGTTACTATATTTAATTCAGCCCAGGGTTTGCTTTTCTATTCAGTTGCTGCAGGTGATAAGCAATATATTGATACTAAGCTATATCATACCAAAATGATGAGGCACAGATATCACTACAGTATTGCAGCACCTGTGGCATTGCTCTTGTGTTGTGCTATGAGCTGCCTAGCTCTCCTGTGCCTGCCTCCAGCCTCTTCTTGCTCTCTCCTGGTGGAGAAAAGGCAGCACTACCTGCATAATATTTCTGGTCTAGCAATCAACAAAGATAGGGACTGCAAGCAACCTCTACTTTTTGGTGGTACTTCTTCCTCCCCTGGCATGGAGCACCCATGGGCCTTGGTGGGAATGGTGCTGGAGAAGAGAGCTCTGCACCCTGAGCAGTTGTGGTGTTGGGATGGGTCCCAGTACCTCTGTGGCTTCCACAATGGTGTCACCACCAGGACATACGCTGGCTCCACAAGATCAGATTAAACTGGGAGCGGAGATACCCCTATCACACATTCTTCTTCTAAAGTTTTATTATTTTCCTGAGACTTGGTGAACATTTATTTCTCCTTTTTGTTTTCCCCCTCCCCATTGGTATAATATGAGGTTCAGATGGTTATGTCCATGGTAATGCAGAGCCTGGGGACTGACATGTATTCAGTTCCAGTGCTAGTAGAGGTAGTGGAAAGTGTGCCTTTATTGCAGTCATGCTGGGGGCACTTCTGGAAAGGCTCATTGTAGACAGGGCTTTGCCATGAAAAGGCATTTCACATGGCTTACTGCAGGAGAATCAATTTTGTAGGTCTTTAATGATTATTTGGGTTGTTGGTTTCTTATGTTTTGCTCCTCTATAGTTTGGTTTAGTGATACTACATCGCTCTGTTCAGAATTCAGAGTGAGAACAGAGAATGTAAACCTTTACATTAAATTGTTGACTGAGTATTGATTAATCAGTAAAAGATTTTAAGCTGTTTCCTTTAAATTCCAGGACCATGCATCTTAATTTAATATTTGAGAGGACTAGGGAAAGATATTGCTTTACCAAAGGGAAGATGTTTTCTGTGACATTTGCTCATGGCAAGTATTTTCAAGCAAGAAGAGGTATTTTAGGGAAGGAGATGGTTCTCTGTGGTTGCTCTCTGCTAAAATTACCCTTTTTTTCTTTTTAGGTATTACATTGGTCGCCAGATGTTTGTGGTGGTCTCCTCACCAGAGATGATCAAGCAAATCTTAGTGACAGACTTCAGTAACTTCACCAACAGAACTGTAAGTACACAGAAAAATTGGCTTTATGTATGGAGTTGATAGCACTGCTAGTTTGAACTCAGACCAAAAGTGGCTACAAGGAATCTGGAAATAGTGAGAGGGGGAAAGTACACCATAGTTCAATAAGACTTAAAGCTATGTACACTCAAAGACTCTTGTTACCAGAACACTCTGAGGGTGAAGGGAATGTCCTTAGAAGAGACTCCTGCTGCCTGTGTGACTGAAGCACCAGATGGATGTTGAAGAAAGATGGTTTCAATAACCAGTTTTGTCACTGACTTCTAGTGACATTCTGGGAAAATCACTTCCTAGGTCTCTTCCTCAGCTACATGGAGATGGGATTATTTCTAACACTCATGATCTGATTTGTGCTTTTAGACTTCACAGGGCAAGAGCACTTTGCCTGGGACAAGGACATGCCTCTTGCAGCTATTGTATGTTACTTAGTCATGCTTATCACTCTGAAAATAACAAATAGCAAAGAAGGAAGTTGGACTTAGCTAATACTCACACATATGCTGTTGGTTACAAACTTAGATATTGAAAAACTATTTTTTTAAGCACTGGTTAGGATAAATAATGAGGGAGAATGGCCAAAGTTGGTAGTAAAGATTTCCAGCAGTTGTTCAGTACTTTATAAATACTATCATTGTGATTGATTGCTGCCTCAGTGCCACCCATTCCCTGCTTCCCTCTGGCCCCCTTATGTGCGCAACTCACAGTTATTCAGGATGGTTGTTTGTGCCCTCAGGGAAAATTTAATCTTTGATCAGCTGTCTGTCTCCTCTGCCCCTCTGATCCTCTCTGTGACCAGACAGTCTGTTTGCAGACTGCTTGTCTCCTTTGCTTGCTTCTTTTGGTACATCTTGTGACTACCTGCATCTTATTTAGCAACTACTTATACTACTTGTCCTCTGTTCTGCCCATAGCTCACACCTGAATGGAAAAATATATTCTTAGGCTGAAATTGTTGTGTGTGAAAAGGGTCTTTCCCCCATTTTCTCTATACTTGAAGACCTTTCCCATCCCTTCCTTTCTTCTACTGCAAACAGATTTCTTCCTGTCCATAACTTCAATATGCTTTTCTCATGTGTATTTGATAGTAGTAGACTGTATCCACTATTCCTAGCAGTAGCTAGTGACCAAATAACACCTTCCTGAAATTAGAGAGCATTCCTTTGAAGGGTTCACTAAGAGATTTGTTCTGCTCTTAGTTTTAGAGTTTTAGTCAGTGTTGTCATTTGAATATTTCTGTCTCTGTATTGCCAGCCTTCTAGGTGAAAATTTTCATCCTCTCCAGGTTTTTTGTGTTCAGAGGTTTATCTCTCTTGTGGTTGTACATCCATCTGTCGTGGTCATTTGTGTTCGTCTTTAAAATTCTGGTAGGTTGTGTCACTGTAGCCAGTCTCTCTCTCCCGCTCCTTTTTTTNGGGATCTGTTAGGCATAGCTGTCTCTGTAGGTTCATATCTTGCCCTTATCACACGACTGTCCCCTGAATCATTTGTGGCTTTTCTATACAACATCCTGCTTTATTGGTGAGGAACTGAGACATAGACTGAGTGACATCCCTGCCACTAACCAGAAAGCCTGTGACAGGTGAGAAAATTTAACTCCTAGCCGTCCCTTTGGCAAATTAACAGTTTCTCACCTGTTCAGTGTTGCTATTTCTGGATCGCTTAAGGCTCTCGAGTCTAATTCAAATGAACTCCCTTCATCTTATATGCCTCTATCTGCTTGTTCTGTGGTCTTCTCACATACTTACAATCTTTCATCATTGTTATTTCTTACTTTCCACCTTGTTCTCCCCTCCTCTAGCCATTGCTTTTCACTTACTGGAGATAAGTAGCCTTTTGTTTCCGGATCTTTCTGCATTTAACTTGGGGATTTTTTCACCTCTCTGGAGCTCTCACAGCGTAAGCCGTGTCTCCTCTTTAATTCACAATCAGCTGTCTCGGTGTTCAGCCATCCTGCACACTAAAAATTCCACATGAAAATAAATAATGATGGATGGTATATGAGGAAGGCCAGTGGAATTTATCCAGATGTGGTTTCAGTTGTATTCAAATAATAGTTGAAAGGTGAGAGTGACAAAAGTGTTTTCCAAGTAATAGAATTCTTTCTTCTTACATTGTCTGAATAAATGTCATTTTAAGACTTTTAATAGGGTTACTTCTGTTGGTATATTTTAAAATTAGTCAAAGCAAGCTCCTTTACTTTAAGTGAGGGTTTCTGTTTGCTAGTGAAGAATTAAAAATGTGAAATAGATCCCGCTACTTTATTTAACCAGTTCCTTTCCCAGAGTTTTACTGATGAGTGGTTATAGAACTTACTTTGGAGTCAGTCCTGTTCACGAAGCTAGGCTAATATATTTCAGTCCAGACATGGCACGTACTTATTATTTCAACTCAGAGCCTTTTTTAGTTTGAGTGTCAGCCTTTTAGGATGAGAAGGATGGGAAAGCATGTTAGACCACTCTTTTTGAACAGGTCTTAGGAAAACACAAGTGCAATTATTTTCCTCACCTCCCCACATGCATTTCTGAAATTAAGATTTGTACATCATTCCCCAGAAGTGAAATGCAAGTTGTTTAACCCAAAGTGCTGCAAAGAGATATTATTCCTCACATTCTGTAGCAGTTTTAGTAATTGTATGTTAACAAAGTGTCACTGAGTTTCAGGGTGTGCAGTAGAGAGTCTATAAGGTAAGTGTTTATAAAAGTTTATATTCCATGTTTATTTTGCTGGTTTTTTCAATTAATTGTAAAATATGTAAGTGTTCAATCTAGAGACAATGGGAAATTGAAGTTGTGAAGGGTTGAAAATAGTGGATGTATTTGACAGAAGCCAATAAGATGATGAT
Source organism: Formicarius rufipectus (assembly GCA_013399695.1). Classification (NCBI taxonomy): domain Eukaryota; kingdom Metazoa; phylum Chordata; class Aves; order Passeriformes; family Formicariidae; genus Formicarius; species Formicarius rufipectus. The sequence continues at coordinate 579,761 of VXAU01003796.1, forward strand.
TCAGTGAACTCTGGCAGCTTTTATTAAAGCTGTCTGTAATGTGATGTCGTGCCTTTGAGTGCTTTTAAGAAGAATGACCTTAATCTGGGATTGTGCATTTGTGGACTAGTTGCTGGGAAGTCATCAAAGGCCTTTATGGAATCAGAGTGGTTTTAATCTGCTGAGAGGATTCTTTTGGATGAATCTCATGTCCTGTCTTCACATCCAGAGGGACCTGGACCATTTGTGCACTTCTCTCACACTAAACCTCTCTGCTTACTCATTACATAGACAAAGCATTTTATGCAATTATGTTTCCCTTTGATATTATACATTTTGCATCTTTACTGGTAATATCTTAAATATTGCTGTAAAAATTCTTTTAGATCCCCTTGCTATCTTCTCTTGTTTCTGATTAGTAATTCTTGCAACAAAAGTCTTTGGTGACTGCAGAGCAAATCTGCATTAAGGTTCACTTCCTTTTAGACTATGCAACCAAGTCTAGCATGCAGGCTATGATTGCCCTGTAGGCATGGGGTATGTGTATTAACTGTATAATCCCAGGAAGGAAATAATGACATTCTACTTTCCCACTTAATTTTGCCTCAATTAAAGTGAGCATTGTAGCAATTTAAAAACAAAAATACCTACTGCAATATACCTTCGTACTTGAGGCATACAAAGCCTTTTCCCTATGTTTTTAATTATAGCTGAGGAAGAAAAGATGCAAATTAGTTTACAGACATTCTGCCAAAAAAAAAAAAGGGATTAATTTTAATTTAGGTTAACCATGGAAACCTCAGCCAGCATTCTAGGCAGGGCTGTGCTGCAGTAAATAATACCTTTTTCTCACAACTGTATTAAGTCATCTCTTGAATGGAAGTTTCTTTCTAAGAGCGCTAAGACTCTTTTTAACTGCATTACTGTGTTGGAGTGAGATGGGATTATGATGTTTGTTGTGTTCTGCCAGGTGGGATAACAATACTTAATCTGTTTTCAGATTGTTTTTAATTTCTGCATTGAAAATTTGTTTTTCAGTTAGTACTTGAGAATCACTGAAGTGTACTTTTAAAAATGTAGGAGCAGACTGTTAAGGTGGAACAATGTAAAGAGAAACATTACCAGATACATAATTCAAATAATTCAGAAGTTGTATGTCAAAATATTTGCTGAAAATGTGGATCAGTTAGCCCTAGGGCAAAGGGGAGTACAGGTTATTCAAGGTTTGTCAGGCTGCTGGAGTCAGTGCTCTGCCAGGATCCATGTGGATTGCAAGTGGAAACTAGTGGTTGATTCCGACCAAATCCTTAGATCTATGTGCATACTAACTGGAGAAGGGTGACATTTTTAAATTCAGAAATCTACACCAATTACAATAGCTGTGAGAAAACATCACTGCTTGCTCCTCAGGAGCTTTGCTGCTACAGTGGGAAAAATAATAACAGATTAACAGCAAACAATGATGTGATAAAAGAACAAAACAGCATGAACATTGATAAAACATGAAAGTACAAAATCCTTGTATTCCTCTTGAAGGAAAAGTGAATTACTTGAATTTTTCTTTTTGCTTGTCTATTCTTCCTTTTCCTCCTCTAGTATATCCACATGAGAGCTGATCACTTCTTTCACATGCAGAATTTGTCTGTTACACTAAGCTGTTGGCTTCATCTTTGTTTTGATAAATTTGTAAAGTTTCAGGCTTACTTACACCACTAAACAAAATACAACCACCAAATGGGAAGGATCCTATTTTTTGCATCTTGTTCAGTTGTGGTCCAGGATGGCTGACAATATCCCTGAATTCGCTGTTTGTTCTTGTCTCTCGCTAGGGGAAAGAAAAGTGTCTTCATATTACTGTATCAAAAGATCCATCCAAATTTGATACAAGAGGCCCTCCAGAGGTCCCTTCCAAACTCAACCAACCTATAATTCTGTGAATTTTAGGTCAGATCCTCAGTCAGCTTAAATCAATGTACTTTTATTAACTTTAGATGACTCTACACTGATTGATAGTGATTATGTGTTTCCAGAGCAGGACTGGGGTATCCAACTGGCTTCAAACTACTCAGTGTGGTGCCTCGGGAACTGACTTGTGTGTGCCTGTGCTCTTGGCCTTTTGCAAATAAAGGATCACTTGTGTATTTTGTGCAAGGTCTTACTTGATTTTTAGAGAACAAGCATCAGCCCCACTGACGTGCTGTGTTTCAGTAAACAGTGATAATTCAGTTGCTTATCCAAACCCAGAATCTGATTCAGCTTGTGGACTGGGCTGTCTCTTCAGCATCTCCCTAACAAATACAGGTTTTGTTTTGAAAAATGAACCCGCTAACATACTCATTTGGAGACATGTAATGTAAAAATAGTTAAGGAATGAAAACTTGTTTACTGTTGCCAAAAGGCACATATACATGCTGACTTGACCCTGTACCCTTGGTTGTTTGACTTAGAAATGTTTCTTTTCTTCAAATTAAACTTCCTAGGATTATTTCTGGCTGTGTCAATGCCATCATCGTCATCCTTTCATGTGAATTTCTTAGTTTATTTAGAAATTTTTGCTGTAAAGTGCAATGAACTCAGTTTATAAACAGATGATGAATGAGCTTTGCTGGAAGCTTACCTTCACATGGCCACATGGTTTGGAGCACCAGTGACAGAAAGTATGACAATGGGTACATCAATACTTGGAAAATGATTCAAATAAATGAGAAAAAGGGGTGAGAATATATATAATGAGGTCTTAGTTTTCCCACCCTTTAAAATGACTGCTCAGTGGGATGGTTTAGTACATCAGTAATGTTCCAGTGTGTGCAAGTAGTTTGATGTGATACTTAGTTTTGAAGAGTTTCTGCGCTTTGTGGCTGCAGAGAAAAGGAATACACTTTAGATTTGTTCACTGTCTTAGTCTGTTTAGAGGTGTTTTTTTTTTTTAAATTTTTCCATTTATTCAGTTTGTTGCTTCTTGTTTTCTGTTTGATTCATGTGGGACATGGAAGGTGACAGGTATAACATCTCTGGAGCCACCATGCCCCAAGATCGGTTGCTACACCTGCATATGGGCATGTGTACATATCTGTATATACTTATGGAAGGATACAGATGCACAGATATTGATTTGGGGTGTTCTTGAGATTTGAGGAGAGGCTGAATCTCCAGTACCCACTAAAGCATTGCAGACATCAGTGGTGCTGTATCTTATTACGGATACTTCACAAAATGTCTCTCTCTCTTTACATGCCACAGAGATGTTTGGTTCCTGTCATGCCTGACAGCAGGCCATACCTTGTACATCCAGTTGTTTGTGATACAGAGTTGATGTTCTTCCCTCCCTCCATGACTTTGTAGGACAAACCCAAGCATCAGTCCTGACACAGGTACAGTAAGCCTCAGTCTCATTAAGCTGAGAGTATTCAGTGCTTCCAAAAAAATCATCCTGTACCTTACAAGGATAAGTGAAAAGGTGTCCAAACAGTGAATTTATTAAGATTTACTTTTTTTACCTAGCAGTTTTCTTCAGCTTCAGATCATAGTTGTTTTGAAATCTTGGCTGGTACAGCATCCTTATAGAAGGGGAATTATGTTAGCAGGCAATGCATTTGGCTATATAGCACTTACCTGTTTAATATTAATTTGTTTGACTGCGTATTTGTGGGTGCTATTGTACAGCCATGTAAGCCCAGTTGCCTGAGTAATTTTCCAGTGCCAGTTCCTGGAAGCTGAGAAAGGGCTCTTATCTTTGTTTAGACCTGATGGTTCAGGACCACTGAGGCTCAACTACCATAATGAGGTATGTGCCTTCTTTCCTAAGGCTGTCTTCTAGACACACTAGAATACCTTTCTACCTTTGTTAGTATATATGTAACTGTATTGCTGCCTTCTGTACCTGGTAAAATACCTTTTAATTCTGGATTTCTTTTTTCTTTCCTCTTTTTGCTTTCAGAGCTTGCAGGTTAATTTTTCTGAGCAATTAAATTCAGTTTGGTTTAAATGTTTTAAAGTAGCAGTGCATATACTTGCAACAGGCACTTGAAAATTAAAATAATAAATTTTGAGTGGGTCATTTCTTTCACACTATGTAAGTCTTTTTATGCATGCACAACAAATTGCCCCTTATTCCCCATATGCTGGAGCTAATAGCAGAAAAACTAATGTTGTCAAATGATCGCTGCTATTGACTGTAAAATTAATCAGACTTTGGCTTCAGTTACCCTTAAAGAAACAACTGATGTATTAGTAGTCCATGTTCTGTGAACCACCTGATTCTCTGAATCCCAGTGAGATGAAGTCTGGTTTTGTGATTAGGGCCCTAGGTTGGGATTTAGGAGCTCTGAGCTCAGTTTTTGGCTTTGCTACAGAATTCCTATGTTCACAAGGGCAAAGCATTTAGGAAGTGCTTTGTCACCTTAATAAATGTGAACTACTACATTGGGAATTTCCAGCTGAACAGTATCATTAGCGAATGTTAGTGCTTTAGGACTGATGGCAATGAGTTGGAGTTGGGTTTATCTGTTAATTCAAGTAGATGTGGTGGGAGGGAATTTTGTTTGTTCTTAAAAGAAGCTTCAGAAATGTAGATTAAAACATTTTCATGGAAATCTTTTTTTCTTCCTTTTAAGTATGTTTCTATTTTGAACTATTAAAAAAATGTGAAGGTAGAAATGTTAGTATTATCAGATTGAATTCAATGTATTTGAGGATTATCATCTCTCAAGCTTGTAATTTTTATTTGTGATTCTAATTCAGAACAGGCAACCAAGGGAAATCTCTGTCCTGCAAAGCTGGAAAGCTAATTTGTACTTACCTTGGAATACCTGTCATGTGCTTGTGCTGACCACTTGTTCTGGTCCCAGCCAGGACAGTGTAAAGTTTCTGAGGTAGTCAGGAGGAGGAATGGCCAGGACCCAGAGGTTATTCTCTACCATTCATGTCATTGCTGGGGACAGGGGAAAGGTGCTGTCTTCTGAGGAGCCAGCCAGTATTGTCTATTGCCAGCAGATCAATCATTTCTTTTCTTGTGCCTTCTATCCTCAGTATTTTTGTTACTGTTAGTTTTCTTATATCATTGCTGTTTCCAGTAACTTGTTCTTATCTTAACCCATGATCTTTGCCTTCTGTGCCTCCAATTCTCCTTTTTATACTGCTGCTGGGAGTAAGGGAGAGGAAAGTGAGGGGAAACAAGAGAGCGGTAGTGCAGTTTCAGGAGTCTCTATGGGCGCACTGAATTGACGAGTAAATTCTTAACCACAACACCAATATTCATAAAAAGTTGGTAGCATTTGATTACTTCTATACACGTTCTTACTTCTCACTTAATTCAGTGGGTCATGACTGTGTATTTAAAATAGTATGTTTAGTCATAGTCTGTCCAGAATTAGGATATTCCCTAAATAGGAAACTTCGGTTTTTACTGTAGCTCTCATGGAAAAGAGAGCAAAACCTTATCACAGTCTGCAACTCATGAGGCATAGAGAAGGGGCAGACACTGATCTCTTCTCTATGGTGATCAATGACAGAACCAGAGGGAATGGCCTGAAGTTGTCAGGGGAGGCTTAAGTTGAATATTAGAAGAAGGTTCTTCATCCAGGGGCTAGTTGTGCACTGGAACAGGCTCCCAGGAAAGTGGTCACAGCACCAAGCCTGACATTGTTCAAGAAGTGTTTGGTTGATACTCTCAGGCACATGATGTGACTCTTGGGGTTGGTCCTGTGCAGGGCCAGGAGTTGGACTTGATGATCCTTGTCGGGTCCCTTTCATCTGAGAATATTCTGTGATTCTCACACATCCAAGCATCTGATAAAGACTTCTGAAAGCTTATTAAGATATAAGTAACAATAGGTTGGAGTGCCACAGAACATCTTACAAGCAAACAATCTTTAAACACTGACGGTAGTTAAGTCCAATTAGTTAGATGATGGCCTGTTGAGTGATTTGGAGAGACCCTCTCAACGACAATATATTTCCTCTGAGCAGAGACTGAGGTAGTTTGCTGTTTGAGGAAGGTTTCTTGTGTTGTTTTGGCTGAAGGAAGCTCTCAGCATATCCTCAACAGTGGTGACCAGACTAGGCAGAGTTTTGAGAAAGCCGCAGTTCTAGTGAGGCTGCTATTTTAACTAGTTAATATATTGTTGTCCAGGTAGTTCATGTGAATTTGTTTGCTGGAGATTTGTAAATCTCTAATTGAGTAAGTAAACACTAATATTTCTCACATTTCCAGGTAAGATTGCAAATAAAACTGACTGATACCTCTTGTATGAAAGGCAAGTAGTAAAGGTGGAAACAGATGGGTTACACACAGATGGAATAGAAAATAAAAACTTTCCACTTTTTCTCTTTTCTAGACGTGGGTTGTCTATTTTCAGATGCTATAGACCATAAACCTTGGCAATAAAAAAGCAATGCAATTGACTGTAAAAAGACTGGAAGACTTGAAAACAGATTTCCTTTCCTTGCCCCCCCATCAAGAAATGATGAATCAGCAGGTTGAGACCACAGCTGATGCTGAGATGTACAGTCCTCTTATTTTTACGGGAGTTATTATGAAATGAGTTATTTTTCAACATGGGTCTAAGTGTTTGAAGCTATCCCCGAGTCTTTCTTGGTTTATTAGTGGGCTGCAGTGCTGCCATCACTATGGTATCCTGCTACCTCTTCCCCCGTGAAGACTGCAAAACCGCTTGTTGATGAAATTTACGTTTTTAATTCTCCCCTCTTCATGCCTATACGTATAAAAATCATTTGTGAAACAATGGGAGAGCACAAACAGAAGGACAATCCAGTATCCAGAAATGACTAGGGGTGCTGTGCTGTTTTGTTCATTTTTAATACTCTTTATACTATTACACTGCAGCTATCACTGGTTCAATACCTGCTTCTAGGTAGACACCAGAACAGCAGATGGATTAAGTACTTTACAGCACTAATGATAGTGGCTGATAATGTGTGCAAATCTCCCTTTCACTGCTTGTTCAAGGCAGTTAAGAAATACTGAATACAGCTGTACATAATTACACTTCTTCTGAAACTAAATCAGCCTGTGAAATTTCTGTTCCTGGAAAATGGTCAAAACTCGTCAATAAAAAAACCCCAACAAAACAAACAAACAACAAAACCCCAAACCCTTTGCACGTACTTAGTTAATGGTATATTGTGACATTCTGTTTCTTAAATGCTGACTCTATTGAGACTTACAGGGCGGGGGTGGGTGGACGGGCAGGGAGGGGAAATACTGCATAATGAAACTACAAAAAGGTGGTTTTGCTGCAGGTGTAGGAAGATGCTGATTTGACAATATGCCATGCATATGCACTTGTTTATGTCATAAAAAGTTTGTTTAGGACTAAGTATGTATGTGTCATAATGTGCTGCAAGTATGTGAAGGGTCATTCCCTCTTTCTACCCACTCCCTGTTTCTTTCCGATGTTTCTTTGAGTTACTGTAAGATCAGCCTTTGAAATTATCTGTTTTGGCTTGTTTATCCTCACCTCTTTCTCTATCATTCTGCAAAATTTCCTCCTCTAAACAACTGAAGAAAACAAGATTAGTGTTTTATTAGGTTTTGCCTTCCCTTCCCCCAGTTTTTCTCCCGTTGAAACTTGCCAATCACTTTAAAATCCTACATTGGGCTTTTCTGCAGCACAGGAGATATCATTAAGGCTTTAAACCCACTAATGAGGGAAATGTGCGCTGCTTGAAGGCTCCTGCAATATTAACTACATCCAATTATGTTAGGTAAACGTATGAGCATAGTCAAAACAGGATGAAAGCATATCTTTCTATTCAGGCCAAAAGCAGTCTTCTGAGCCAATCTTTCATCAAACTTACATTGGCTATTTATTTACTGGGTCTGCAGCACTTTTTTTATTTTAATACTGAATAATAACTCTAAAGACAAACAACACTTACAGGCAGGAAAGCACTATCTATTCCTAGGGCTCTGTTCCTTATTTAAAGAACATGTTTTACTGCTGGATAGAATATGTGAAATCTTAAGTATGATGAATATTTATTTCTGCTTAAATATGGTATTGCATCTGTATCTATTCTTGTCCTTAGCTGACTGTGTTATGAGTAGGTGGAGTGGAGATGCAGTTTGTGCTGGTCCTTGCTGGTCCTGACCTTTGGTTTCTGTTGAATTGTTGGTTTTTAAAGGGAAATTCAACTTATCCTACTTCTTTGGACTTACGCTGTGAGAATATTTTTTTCTGAAGCTCATTCAGTCTAATAGGCCAGGATTTTAACAGTCCCTCATTTCTGACTTCTGAAATTGTTATTTGACAGTAGCAGATTGGTTGTTTTGTGTACCATTCTCTCACTTTACTCTCTTCTTGACATAGAGTGTCATATCCTTTGATTCCTGCCTTTCCCAGTCTGCTTTTGTTTAGAAGACTAATTAGTTTTCCACTTGTTCCAGAATTGACATAGGCTCAGATCACAACATTTGAGTTGGCCTTTTTACATGCTTGAGCAATCAGAGTTCAGATCCAGAATTTGGCTTTGTTTCCATGTCTTTAACCACATTTGGAAGTAACTCAGCTGCTCATGTACAAAAAGTCCTTTTGAAGCATCTGATGATAGAGAAACAGTCTGAGGTCTATGCAAGTGATGTTTCACAGCACAGAGAAGTGGTTTATGTGTACATACATAGAAGCCTGCAAGTTCAACACTGGAGTAGATGTGACATAGCAGTATATGATATTTGAATGGTCATCACGTAACACGCCTAAGATCTGTGTAGCCTGGTTGAGTGTCTGCTTTCAAAGTTGGCCAGCAGCAGAATTCCAAACACCAGCATAACAGCAGGGCAGACAGTGACAATCATCTTCCTTCTGGGTTATCTGCCCAGTCTCCAGCAACCAGGGCTGTGGTGACTTCCAGTGCCAAGGTTACATATGGCATCATTTCTTCCACTAGCTACAAGTCTGTTCCTACCCCACCTCATTTTGAATCCTTTTTTTTAACTTTTACACCAGCAGGTGATTTTTTTTCCTTATGGAGAAGTTTTTTGATTTGAATGTGATAGGAGTTCTGTTTGGGGACTTGTCTGCATTCAAGTGAAGTTCATTCCTCTTCAGCGTGAGTTAATGTGATATACATGGGCATTATTATAGTAATCCCTGAAAGCCTCTGCTCTTCATTTTAAGTCTTTTAATGGTAGTATTGCCATCTTCAAAATAGTGGGAATAATTTTCACTTTAGGCATTCATCCAGATTGCTTAATCCATTTACCTGCCTTTATGTTTATATTTGTACTTTAAAGTATGAAACATTTCTTCCTTCCCCCTTTTTTTTAAAAAAAACCCCAAAATTATATAATGGTAATATTCTTATCTAGCACAATGCTAATAACCTTTTGTTAATGTATCTTAGCTGGACTTCTGAGTCCCACAGCAAGACCTACAAAATGGATCATGAGGGCGTTCCTCATCTCAGAAGCTAATCAATCTTAGTTTGCGTGTCAAAGCGGACTTTTTGAAAACTATGCAGGCTTGACTTGTCACTGAAGCAGATGATGAGTGCTCATAAGGGCACTCCACCAGTTTCATTTCAGTGGTGGTTGCCTCCAATAAATAGGAGGTGGTGAACAACTGGTGGGGTCATAGCATCTTAAATTGATGCATCTGGATTTTAGTGTTTCTCTGACCAGAGCCTGGAAAGTTCTCTGCTACCTAGTGAGCTACTCCAGTAGATCTGTTCTAAGCACAAATATTTGCCATCCTGTGTTTTGTTTCTTTTTGTTTGTTTACTTTTTATTTTATTTATTTTTGGTTTCTTTTTTTTTTTTTTTTGGCTTGTGACCTACGATATGTAATGCTCATTCTGTAAGAATGAAACCTCTGTGGGAAAGGATGTTTAGAGACTTTGCACTTCTTACCACTGACTGTTTGTTACGGCAATAAATCTTGCAGATCATAAGTGAAGAATGAGTCGGCAGGTAGTAGTTTCTAGTGAGAATTCTTCTTTGTTTATATAGCAACCACATATCTTGGCACCATTTGTTGTAAATAATTGATAGCAAATACTTGGCTGACTTGAACCTTGGGAAGGGAAGAGGCTGCTATGTGTTATACAGGTGCTGCGAAGTGCTGTGCTGTGCACGTGGAGCTACTGACCATGACCAAAGGAAAGTTGCAGGACACTTACCAGTACTGCTGATGTATTGTCAGCCCTACATTCACTGCACTCAAAAGGGAAAAGGAAGAGGATGAGGGGTGTAAAATTCAGGTTTTTATACTGCATGGCTCACTCCCAGCTCACAAGCATAACAAGTGCTCCCTACTTTGAGCACTCCTGGCCACTGTTCATTTTCATGTTGATTCATCTGTTTCTGAATGTTTGGTGATGGCTTGAGGAGTCTCCATTTTGCCCCACAGACACACAATAACAAATATACTGGGATCAGGCAACAGCTGTCCTGCAGCAAAAGTAAAGGATGGCTGATTACTGTTAATTATTTACTCCTGCCAGCCTCCTCTCACTGGTGCTAAGCAATGGAAATAAAAACAACTACATTCTTTCACTGAAATAATGTCCCATGATTCTTCTTTTCCTTTCATGCTTGCTCTTGCAGAAAAGGATTTGGGGAAATAAGTAGTAAAAACAAGAACTATCCTGCACTCTTCTCATTTGCTAGATAAATTGTAAATTGAATGCACACAATATATTATTTCCCCCCCTTTTAAGGCAATTGCAAAGGACAGTTTCCCAATTTCCTTTTCCATTCTCAATATGTGCATTTAGATGAAGTTAAAACTGCATTCTTGCACTTCTTATGCAACTTTCCTAAAATAATTCTGAATAATTTAACAATGGCTCAAACATTCCAGTTTAACCAGTCATTGACCTCCTATCATTTTTTTAACGTCAGCAACACTATGTTGGTGTTTCGTCAGTTCCAAAGAAGCCATATTGTCACAGAGGCAATGGTGAGATCTATAATTCAAGTTTCCCAATGTCTTCCATTACAATGTTTTCCTTTCATAGATTACCATAGTTTAACTGCTTCAATTAATATTTTCCATTTAGAATTTTACAGTCAAAATGGTCTTACTATTTTGGAGGTAATGCCTGGGGAAAAGTTGGGGTTATTTATCAATTGTGAGGAAATTAAACCCAGAGCCTATTGCTTTGGTTTTAGCTTTGGTTTTGTTCCCTCTGGGGTTAAGGGTTGGATATAAAAACCACTTTGAAAATCAGACCAAACTGCTTAAGTTTATAAGCCCCTGAAGAATCTTAGTAAACACAGACTCGACAAAAAATTATTAAAGGAGACTGACTTACTACTGTCTCTCTGTACTGACAGGGCATTGCAAATTACTAAGAACTTAGTCTTCACATGAACTTCATGTCTGAAGGATGAGAATCCTGAGTTTGTGACAGATTCATTTCACATGAAAAGTTTTTTTGTTTTTTATGTGTAATATTAAAACCTTTGATATTACTTTCTCTAGAAATCTTACACCTGAAAAATAAAATAGAGATTCTGTGGGGAAAGAAGTAGTACAGGATAACATGACTAAAGAATTGGACTCATTTGGGCCCATTTATGTATATGCTCCAGTACACAAAGACTGCACAAAGCCTAAGGTTTTCAAATTTCTTAATGCTTTATTTTGCTCTCTCAATATCCTTCTAATAGAATTGTAGTCAATTTCAGTAGAAATAGATGGCATACTGTATTGTCAGCAGCAAGAACTGGGAAAAAAAAAAAAAGCCTACCTTAGTGATTTCTGAGATTTGGTTAGGAAATGAGTGGAAGACAAGTTTCATGCTGTGGCTGATTTTGAAGAGTTAAAACCAAAACAGAAATAAAAAGTTGCTTAAAATAATTTGTTTCAGTTACAGCTTTCAATGTAAAGACAAAGTAGTTTCAATTTATAAGGAAAAGGTATTTTGTTCCAAAAATATATATAACAAAAAATTTTTTAACTTTTCTTCTTTTTTCTTCCAGAAAGCCCAGAGAAAGAAATTGATTTTGAAATTTTTTTCCAGTTTCTTGCAACTGCACAGTTTTAACTTTTTCTAACCAGCTCTTATTTTCTTTTGTTTAATGTTTGAGTTTTCAAAAAGGATGTTACCCACTCAGATGGTGTTTCATTGTGTCAAATTAGATGTTCTTTAAATATCCTGGTTTTTGGGGGCAAAGCCTTGGTTTTACCCTCTTTAGTGGTCAAGTGGGGCAGTTCTCATGTCTTCACCTTTTTTCAGCAGTTCTCTTGGTGCTTGTGGTAACTTTTATATTTTATTGGCAGTGACAGTCACTGTTGGCTGTAAGATCTTAGGCTTGTCCTAGGGTTAAGACTTATTCTAAGTAAAAAATCAGTAAGGTTTTACACATGTAACTAGGGATATTTTTTTCAGTTTCAAGATCCCTTTTATTTTTCAGACTGTTGGACCCTGGAGGGATTCAGCATGAACCTCAGGTGTGGTAGAAGCACCTGTACAGGTGCAAAATGAGTTCTTGTGGGGTGGGAGTGTGTGCTGCACTGGTGGTTGGGAACTACAACTTTCACCCACCAATAAAGCTGGACTTGGAAGTGCAGGTACTAATAACTTGCTGGGTGCATGCAATCAAGTGTGATGTGTGCACTGAGTATGGGTACAGCCTGGTAATTTCACTGGTGCATGGTCCTTCTAAAGAGTGAAGCTTCTTTTCCTCTTTGCATGGGAAATCCCAGCAGGCAGAACTATGACAGCCTCCACTGAGGTTACCTATTGCTTTTCTGTGTGTGCCTGGATGTTGCGGGGTTGGGGTTAATTCTCAGTGAAAGGTTCCAGGTACTTCATTCTCATGGCTGGCACACACTACTTTCCTGGGCACTTGACAAAAGAGACTCTAAATCCCAAATCCCACTCTATCTGTGTGTGCATTTGCCGAGCTTCCAGCTGTCTGAAGCCCAAAATGCTAGTGCTGGCTTTTAGACAACATAAGTGGGGAGAATTCAGGCTCTGACCCATCCCTTTAATTTCATGTCATGGTGACAACACAGTAAAACTGACGGAACAGAGTGGTGAAACAGGCCCCCTAAAATTCTGCATTGCCTGAAGGAGAAAGCCAAGAAAGGAATTAGTGAGCACTGGAATGTGGGCTCCAATTTGTTGGGGTTTTGTTTGTTTTAAAATTTTATCTTACCCTAAAACTCTTAAGTTGACAAGATGTGGTGATGTGCTTTATGCTTTGAACTCTGCATTGCTTGCTATTCCAAGTCCAATATGTTTGAGAATGCAAATGTAGCTGATACTGTTAATTTATTTTGAATGAGGTACTTGCTGATACTCAGAGGAACATTTTAGCTTCTCTCCTTGAAGAAATGAAATAAGAGAGACATGGCCAAGTCTGCTTGCAGGTTGTTTGTGAAGTAAGGCTGTTTTACTGAAACTGTGAGCTCCAGGGAACTGATGATAAGTCCCGTAATATTATCTGCGTGCAATAGGACTTTATTATTGTTGAAATTATCTTATGACAAACATTTAATTCTTGATATGCTCAAATTAATTTGTAAGAGGCAAATGAACAAACACTATTTCATATAAGTATGTTTTGACATGCTTTGATAAATTAGGATTCATTTTTTTAATTTGATTGAAACCAGACAAATAATCTCCAATATGAAATCTTAGAAGATAAAATCCTGAAAGAGTGCTATGAAACTACTGAGAAAGTTTTATAGCCTAACTCTTCTTGAGGGACAAATAAATGAGGAATGAAAGCAGCTACTGCCATCAGGAAAATGCATTAATGTTTTGACAGATAGATGTGGAGATCTTAATACATGAAGTTTGCATTTTTTTTCCCTGATGTGTAAATATCCACTTAATGTAATCAGAAACAATTGTGAAGTAGCAGGCAGGGAATTCAAATTCTTCAGCTGAGCAGATACTGCAAATGTGAATTGTTGACAGCTTGTCATCCCATCATTACAGCTGACCTGGAGGTTTTTTTCTGAATGACTTTTTAAAGGCAAAGTAACATAGAAACATAAGCATTTGGTCAGGGAGTGTTCTGACTAGGAGCTTATGCTTAGAGAAAGAGTAGAAGAACAGGGCAAGTGCGAATATCCTCCTAACATCTGCCTGTCCACGGTTGACTTCTTAGGCTGGAAACTGTATCCATGTTTTTAATTTTTAATAGACGTTTTCTTCCAGTAGTTTGATGATTTAAATAGTATCTTGAACCCTTTATTTTTTTTTAAGCATGAATCTTCACAAGCAAACTTTTATCTGCTTTTTTTGATGTTGTTTTCAAATTTGCTTTCTGGCGCTGGGGGGAGGGGGGAAATGAAATACTGTTTTCCTTGGGTTGTTTTGCACATATTGGAGATCATTGGTTTGGAAGTATCAATCCCAAATGTTCTGTTTCAAATTAGATAAAAGACAGTTTGAAGTATATTTTGTATATCAGGGTGTTGTCACATGGGAAATGGGATACTAGGCAATGGTTTTGAGGTGTTACATGGAAACTTGGAAGATTGATAGAAACCCTTTGAAAAGTCATTCAGCTTCCAGTCATAGTTTGCTACTTGCTTGCTTATTTTTAGTGTTTCTCAGTGCTTTGAGATTTTCAGCTAGTCTGGCCTGTATATAATTTTATTTCTGTATTACAACATCTGTGTGAAACAGGTCAAACCAAGACTGTCAATAAAATGTGAAATACATGAAAAAGTGACATTTCTTATATATACTCTTTTCTGAATAAACACTTTGCATACAAATGATATTTTTTTAACTAAGCTATTGGTAAGGCTCCCCTTCATCTCTCTAGCTTGCTTCTGCTAGTAATCAGAAAGTCCAAACCTGTATTTGAGGAGCTTAATTTGTCAATACTGATTTAAAGCTCTTGCTCAGCCATAGCTAACACTTGGAAGTGCCTTGAATGCCTTGGAGCTGAAATCACCAAATGAAAGCTTAGCAGCTTTTGAGACCTATCTTGTATCCATCCTAGGAGACCTATGAATATGATGTTTGGAGAGGAGATGGCCCTCAGAGGTGCCTTTGAAATTGGCTGGGGTTTGAGGCATTGCAGAAAATGTAGTAGCAACAAACATGTTTCTTTGAGTCATAAGGTGGTAGAAAAAGGCCTCTTCAGTTCAGTCCCCCATGAAATGGGAAGCTGCCCAGAGTACAAGAGAATGAACCTGCTGGAAATCATTCCAAGGCACTCATCTCTCTGTGAAGTGCCCTACCGAGAAACTTGTAGGTGATTGTTTGGGAAGATGCACTTGCAGCCTTATGTGTTCAAGCTACTCCACATTGCTTATAGTCCATGGCATTCAACTGACAGCACACCCAAGGCATTTGGGTCAGGATTATGGGGAGGGGTCAGCAGCCAAGAGGACAGGCAGTGGGAGGCTAGGCAGTACTTACAATCTCTCTTGGTACTCTCCAGAAGCTTCAAGGCTACTGAAGACATGTCTCTGAATGAGCAGATAATGAAACACAATGGTTCTGTGTAAAATAAAAGATTCAGCCAAAGTTCTTATGGGCATTGCCTGTCATTCCTGTGTTTGCCAATGACTGAAAGCATGGAAATATATCCATACCAAAGTTACTGAGGACTGTTTTTTATCCAAATACTCCTCAAAAACTGTAAAAGGAACTTTCTGGTCCTCAACCTTTCCTCGAGAAAAAGTGTGGATAAACAGAGAGGCTTTTAATAGTATTATAACTTTATCCAATATTAAAAACTCCAGTTACATCAACTGGAAAGTAGATTTAAACATGTTTAAAAACAGTGGAATCTGTGTGTAGAGTATGGATTCTCTAGTACAACCTGAATTTGTTTATAAAACACAAAATGCCTAATTAATGAACTAATTTTTTCTTTGTTTTGATTGTTTTGATCCAAAATATGCAAACTGACCACCATATGCAAACTGATGAAGGCATGGACTTAATTTTGGTCTTGCTTATGCCAACAAATGGAACGTGTGACTTGCAGCAGTCTGGGTCAGACTGCAGGTGGCCATATGTGTTTGTTTTAGCATTTATGAATGGTTATATTTACCTCATTGCCATGACTCGCTTTGGTTTCTATTGACAAAACCATGACTTACGAAAATGTTTGCAAAGACAAGAACAGATGTTTCCAGGCTGCTTGCCACAGAGAGGAAAAAAAGGCCAGTATTTGCCTGTAAGCTGGTGTTGGCTATTCCATTTTTCCAAGGAGTAATTGCAAACAGTAGTCATTAGTCAGTTGCTGAAGATCCTGACTTGACAACAAAAGAACAAGCTTGGAGATGTCTTTTTGTATATTCTTATCTGAATAGTAGAGTGAAAGACAGTTGCTGTAATTGATGAAACCAATTCTACCCTATGATGCTCTTTTGAACTATCTTAATGACTAAGGAGAACCTAAAAGCTTAATGAAATAGATAATCCATGTATATTTTCTTCTCCGCAGGCATGTTGGTTTCAAATGAAGCTGAACACTTTTTTTTCTTTCTACAAAGCAAGATGAGCTTTCTGGAGTTTGTTTGGTGATTTTCATTCTGCAGTCATAAGATCACCTAAATCATACATATTAAAATCAAACTTGTTTTAAACAAACTTTTCTTGGAGGGGAGTGTAATAGACTCTCAGCAGGGCTGATGAGGGTTTTGAGCAAAGTGTTTGTGCAGTAATATCTGTGCACATAATTTTAATGGACAAAGAGGGACTGATTTCAGCTACCCAGGGGCAGCAGTGTGGGGTATGTGGCATCTGAGGATTTGCAAATGGAGTTTTGGAAAGGCAAATGAAGAGTGAGTCTACTTTGGGAGAGACAACACCTGTGTGCAACGATTGCCATGGGTGTTATATGGACGATGGGCAGAGCAGAGGGGTAGGAGCAGGCCAGCGATCTCCCATGATGGGACATGACCCTCAGTGGGCAATGCCAGGCCTTTGCCCTCTGTAAAAGCTTCAGTTTTTGGGTAAGGAGCTGGGTCTTGTTCCATTATGAGATAATGGTTTGTGAAGAGAAAAATTTGACGTGTTCTGATGAGATGAGATCCGTGTACTCAAGGACCTTCCAAATAGAAGTTACAATGAATTATAGGGTATATGCCATAAATGAGATCTATTTTGGTTTTAAAAACATGCAACCTAGTGCTCTCCTGACTCAATCAGAATGACTTTGAATGTCATGAATGCAGGGAGAGCTGAGCATGACTTACAACACCAAGCAAATTTGAAAGAATATACTGTATCAGTGTACCAACAGGGAATTAAAAAAACTCATATATGGAGGCATCTTCTGCCTTCCCACTTTCATGATCTGCTTACTTCAGGCAAGGTAAGATATATTCTTGAAGATATCTCAAGGACTTTTTTTTCCCCTGTTACTTTTTTTAATAAGTAGTGTTATGGTGATCTGTTAAGTGTCATGCCACTGCCACTGACTGGATGAGATACCATATGAGCAATTCATGGGTTTACTGGTTCCACCTGCTGGCTGAACTAGTGGTCATGACCTGTCAGTCAAGTTGAGTTGAATGAATAATCTTAAAAAGAGGTTTTATTAATAATTTCTGTCTGAAGTATTGGGACAGTATCTTGTCTTCATGCTGCAAACTTTCTTTCTTGTTTTTTATTAACTTTCATTAAATTCAATTTAAAAATGCAATTTCTTGCAAAGGATAATCACAAGTGCATTTTTAGGAAGGGAAGGACAGCAACCCTCTTTGAAAATAGTAAGATGAACCAGTGAACCCAGTGATGTGCAAGCACTGATGCTTGCTTATCACTTCTGGAGCTTGCCCTGAGAGAGAAATCCTAGAGCTGCTCCCACTAGAGCTAACACAGATAACTGCATGGCATGCATAAAGACTGGGAGAAGGATGACCCCTCCTATTGGGAGCATACACCAAAAATTTCCCCAGAGAGGGAAAAGGGTGGGAGGTGGAGGAACCCAGACTTAGACTTAGCTCTGGACACTGCAATGCCTCAGAAGAAAGGCTGGAGGAGAGACAAGTTGTCTCTGTGTGTGGGGGTGGGGGGAGGAAAGGGGCCAGGCCTGTCCACAGGGTAAGGCCAGCAGCCAACATGGGTCCTGGGGGCCACATGGGGCACCTCTCCCTCAACAAGGCCTGCCTGATAGCCCACCCACACCACACCCCCAGAACTTCTGGTTGGCTGCAGCACCCCTCCCTTGGGCTGGGAGGGCACTGAGTGGTCAGTGAACTGGATGTCCTGCCTGGGGGGAGTGGCCACAGTAGCCAAAGTCTATAAACTGACATGCCCAAGGTCTGCATCTTGCCTTGGCCATGGGTCTGTGAACTAGCCACTATGTGGCCTCTTGACTGTAGTTATTTCTCTCTCCTGTCTTTCTTTAGTCTTTCTTCTCTTAATCTCTTTTCTTCCTTTACTTTTTTTCTTTTTGTGGGTAACTTAAAACTGATTGAGTGGTATTTCACTGAAGTTGTGGGTTGGTGTTTGCTGAATGCAGTGAAGGTCCCCTATGCCACAGCAATGCCCATGGGCTGGTAAAACCCTTGGAGGGGTATAGAAGCAGAGCTCAGAATGATGTTTGGAGGGAGGCAGGAAAGTCCTTTTGTTCCTAGTAGCCTACCGTTAAGTGTAATGCTTACATGGAATCTGTTCTTTGGGTGGATGCTATTCCAGTGAACCCTTTTTGCCAAAACACCTATAATCTCACTACGTTAGAAGAAATCTCTTAAAGAAAAGTGTGTAGCTTTTTCCTCTGGACCTGAACTCAAGGTATCAAATAACTAAGACTCTGCAAAAGTTTTGTGTGGCACCTACTGAGGATCTAAATTAAAGTTAAATGGCTGGTAAAGCTTGAGGCTTCTGTACCAGAGTGTAACAGGCTCTAATTAGCATGAGTTGTAGAGTTGAGACTAGGGCTGAAGTACAGAGGAGCATGGGCATGGGATTCCAGTTAGAGCTGGATACTGCAAAGCCTGCAGGTCTAGAAGAAAGCTTACTGGATGCCAAATGATGTTTGCTAGGTATGACTAATGACAGAATTAGTGTTGGAGTTACTGTTAGGATTTGGGATTTTTGGGTGCTCTAGAGCTTAGTTCCTTGTTTGAGTCTCACCAGGCTGAGTGCTGAGGTTTGACTTCAGTAGAAATAAAACTTTTTTGATTGGTTTTTGTTAGCACTGGGCTATGGTTAAGTCTAAGATAACAACATTTCTAAGATTCTGTTTTCTGAAGTTTCATTTCTTGCTGTGTTGTCAAAGCACATGGAGTAGATTAGCAGCTGGTTCTGTGGAGGGGAGTGGTTTATATAGGTGCCCAAGCTGGTAGGTTTTAAAGCTGGTTGGTTTTTAAAGGTCATTAAAGGTAGTTTAGATTCTTCAAAGATTTGCATATTCAGGATATTTAAAGAGTGCATGGTTGCATTGACTTTCTTCTGCTGGTTGCAAACCTTTATCCCTCATTTTTCTACCAAAAGAGTAAGAGGAGGTTTCTAAGGGAACATCGTTGTGCTGGTACTCTTCCTCCTTCTCCAGGCAGTCATTGCTGTCTGCCAGAGGTTCAGTCTAGCCTGCTAGTGGCAAACTCAGAAAAGGAACAAATGATGTATGAACCACAGAAGGCTACAGTTTTACTCCAGGATAAGACAGGGACAGACTATTAGTGTATAAGTAGATGCTATAGATGTCCATACTGACATGCTTGTTAGTATGGTTTTTCTATCAATTAGTTGTCCCCCAGGCATGGTCTGGGCACAGTTCAGGAGGCAAACATGTACCACGACCATAAGCAATTTGGATATATCCCTTCTTTTTGGGAAAGGGATTTAACCTCTGGGACAGGAGGTGTTCTGTTCCACTTGGCCTCAGACCCAGAGAAGAGTCACTTGCCTGAATTATTTAGTATACAGAGCAAGCCAAATTGACTCAGGGATGAACAAACCAATAACTGGGTCTGAAGGGTCACTCTAAGGAACACCTTAATGGGGATGGAATTCTTGCATCAACTGCAGAGATGCTGCTCATCTCCAAATATTATTTTGTTTTCTGTTTTAAAAGCCCTGATGTTTTAAAGGATTTGTTTGCAAGCAAATCCCTCCAATTTTCCTCCTTGTTGTTGATGGCATGTTTGTGATTGTGGGAACTCAGCAGCCCTTGTGGGTACAGCACAGCAGATTACCATGCCTCCAGTAGGTTTCATGCAGCATTACTGTACCCTGGTCAGAAATGCTTGATTATACAGGAGAAAGAAGTGCAGAGGCGTTGCTGAGTATTTTAGATAATGCTAGATGGAACATGAGCCTGATTGCATTTGACTTAAAAGCAACCTCCTTCGCCACCTAAAAACCAAGATCCCATCCCTGAAAACATTACAGCTGCCTCCTGTGGTAATTTTTTTAGTGATTTTTATAGATAAAGGGTTTTCTGATACATCTAACACTTTGTCCATTTGGAGAGGAGTGACACTTCATCTTTCACTAAGATACTTCAGGATCTTTCTCATACCAAATCCATTTTCATTCCTGCTATATGAACCTGTAACATGGGTTATACAATTAGGAAGAAAGTGTTTGTAGAAATAATAAGGAAAACCTCATAAATGAAATCCACTATACACTGTCAGTCATGCTGATGCTATTCCAATAAATACAAACATATTTTTTCATACGCAGTTTAAAAACACAGAGTAAAATATTTTACGGCCAAAATTCTTTCCTTCCTTGCAACATTTATGTGTATCTAATACTATACACACCAAAAATATATTAAGGGAGCATTATTGACATAAAGTACAGTGCTAAAAGGGCAATGCTATAGTTAATGTTGTAGTTTATAATATTAAGGTTAACAGGCTTTTAGTTCAGAAACTGGTTCCCTCTCTGTGAATGCTCTATATACAGTCTTTATGCAATTAGGAGCATTTTTTAGGGTGAATATTTGGTTTGCAGAAGGGAATGTGCTTTTGAGGCAAATGCAGTAAGATTTATATCACATCTGTTATTATCCAAGTGGAGCTTTGTCTTGCAAAGGAGATTTGTCTTATAGACTGCACAGTTTGGGCAGCCTTCAATTTCAGAGTGTATGCAAAATACTTTTCCAAGTGTTGCCCTATAATTTTTTTTCCCCTATATGTTATTCGAAGCTTGCTTGGAAGACAGAATCAGTCATTTTCTTGTGAGAATTATTATTCTGCTCTTTGACTGTAGTTTCTGAGTGCCTCAGAAATGTTAATGTGTCGTTAGCAATTCTGAGGAAGTTATGTGATACCTCTATATAAAGCAGGAGTGAAGGCTAGTGGTTGAAACATGGGTCTGAGAGTTTGCTAATTTGGGGGCCACATTCAATGACCTGATTTCTCAGACTAATGCATTTCTCATGATCAAGGCACATTCCCTGTTGTTTTCAGCAAGTACTCTGGAGCACTGCAATCCGGGCCTCAGGGTTTGAAACTGAAGACCAAAATATAAGGAATAGTTATTTGGTGACCAGCTGAGTCAAGATTTAGTGAATGGTTTGCCTAGCAGCACATAAGAACTGTGAAGCAGAGGCTAACATACAGTGCTTTCTAAAAGGATGATGCTAGTTTCCAGTTGTCTAGGGCCTCTTTATTCTGATTCTACTGTGACTTTGAATGTCTCTAACAAAAGAGGGAGCGCTCCAGTGAGTGAGGGTCTTTCTAGCTTGCACTTCTGATCCTCAGGAAAAATACACACTGACAAGTTAGAAAACGGATTGTTTATTTAAAGAGGATACTCAAAAAAAACAGTCCTAATACTTCAACTTTGACAACCTGTCCTGTTTTCCTTGTTCTTGCACAAAATAGTATAGTCTATGTATACATTAAAAAAGTACCCGTATTTTGTCTTACAGTAGTCATATGATGACAGTACTTAAGTCAGTCTCTTCCGTCAGCTTAATATCCTGCCATGTGCTTTTCTAGTTCAAAAACACTCATCTTTGCTCAAAAGTGGTCTGTAGTGTCAGCCCAGTGACGTTAGTTTACTGCACTGTGTGGTGTTGCTGAGAATGTGAAGCTATCCCATTAGCCTGTTTGCAATATAAAATAGGTTTCTGCAATTTACAAACTTATGCACTGTAGTTAGAATCTGGCAAGTGTAAAGGAAAAAGGTGTTAAGGAGAGCTGGCAGCTTGTTAAAGAAACAATATTAATATTAAGTGCAAACTCTTCCAATAAGAAGGAAAGTTAAGGAAGTGCAGTAGAAGACCAGTGTAGCTAAATTGACGGCCCTTCATGGCTCCTGAAGAGAAGCTGTTTTTTACAGAGTGGAAAGTAGGTCAGATTTCCAAGAAGAAGGATCAGAAAATAGTGATAATAAAATCAGTAGTATTGAGGCACAAAATTATATTAAAGTATACAGTTTTGTAAGAGGTGGCAAGAGTTCATTTTTCAGGACATTAGTAATGAAAGAAATACTGAAAGGAAAGGTTAGAGGATGAAGGAAATCAACAACACATGGCATTGGGAAGGCCAGAGCATCCTTGGTTTATTTGGTAAAGTGAATACTGTTATTACTGATAACACAGGGACTGCACTGCCATTGCAGTATCCAGAGGATCGCACAAATCAGTGTCTCTGTACATTCTGGTCACTAGAAATGTGTACACCTTCCACCCACACCCACTAGTCTTAGGATGGTTTGTCAGGCTGTACAGTGCCTTGAAATATTGATTGTAGATGACTTGAAAAGTGTTTGGGAACAGTCGACTGATGGAAGGAAAGGAAGTAGTCCAGAGGTGCCTTCTTTGCGAGTACTATTCTGTACTTTTGTTAATGAGTTAGATGATGGCACTAAGTGGGCTAGCAATTTGTGTAGAAAGCTGGTAATGATGAAAGAGGCTATGAAAGAAAGGACCAAAAGTCAAAGTGGTCTTGATCAATTGGAGAAGTAGTCATAAAAGGAATGATCACAGTTCAACAAGGACATATTCTATATGTAACTCTTGGGAGTAACCAGCTTTAATGATAAGGGCTGGGGAATAACTTCCTAGGGACTAATTATTCAGAAAAAAGTCTGAGAGTTGCAGGGAACCACAATGGGTACATTGTCATACTGTGGTATGTGGTATTGCAGAGTTGAATAGAGAGGAATATTGCTTGCAGAATGTATGAGGAAAATCCTTCCTGGAGTACCATGTCAGGTCATAGGGACTGTACCTTGAGAATGAAGTAAATCAACAAAACTATGTAGAGGCACAGTAACAATGCTGAACAAAGAGTCCCAGATAACATGACTGATAAGTATGAAGTGCACTGGTGTAATGTGGGGTAGATGGCAACAATATGATTATTATAACTTTCTGTATATATGGACTGCTGCACAGATGGGGAGAATAAGCTGGGTTCCATGCCTGTGACAGCACAAAGACTAAAGACCATATGTTCCAGTAAAAGAGATTGTGCATCTACAGCACTGGAATAGTTTGAGTGGGGAGATTATTGAATCTCCATAAGGCCTTCAGGATCAATTAGGAAACATCATCTGACAATAATGTAAGTTGTAGAAGGTTCTGCTGTGGGGCTGGACTTCTCTTGATGCCTCTTCCAGGCAAGCATGTTGTTTTCTTACATACTTTCATCTTTTATATCCTTTTACTCCTTGGGGAATATCACTCTTCTCTGGATTGGAATTTCTTAAATGGTGTGAGAGATTAAAATTTAGTAGATATGTAGTAGTTATCCTGGTACGGAACTTCATGGGGCAGAGTTTTAAGTTGCTGTATTTGACCAGCTGCTGCAATTCTAAGAGTCACAGGCCACAACTTCATAGTGAGAGTGTTCCTTATAGACAGAGTAACGACTGGGACTTGCTTTCTAATCAACATATTTTCTGAAGACTTTTAAAATGCATGTAACAGTCTGACATACCAGCTGTCACCAGAAATCATGTCCCCCACCAACACCCGCATGTGGTGCGTTGGCACTCATGTCACACAGAGAGGGAGTGTTGACAAGTCCTCTTGCTAGTCACCCTAGGAAGGGAGGAAAGAAGCCAGGGTTCAATGAAGGCAATCTCAATAGAACACCATGAACATCAAAACTGGAACAGTCTGGACAAGGAGTTACTGGGCTGGCCCAGGACTTTTACAAGCCCAGAAGGAAATGAGTGTAGCAAAAGACAAATTTTCTCCAGCCTCATCCATGTTTAGTTTTGGTGCTTGATACTGATTTGAACCTCTCTTGTTGTGGGACAGCAGTGAAATGCCATTCATGGCCAATCTTTCCAAGTTCCAGAGTCTTGAGTAGCTATAGTTGCATTTGAGTTAAAACTGAATTATTTTTTCTTTTGACTTAGAAGCCGAACTTGATTTCCAAGCCAATGCTTGACAGCATCCTTTGTCTTCGTGATGACAGATGGAAGTATGTGCGGAGCCTCCTGACCCCAGCCTTCAGTGATACCAAACTGAAAGAGGTAAGGTGCAGACGGTTCTGTTTTCATCATTTAGAAGGCTTGTGCAGGCATCTGCTTTATGTAGGTCCCCATTAAGGATAGGTAAAACATGCTACTTTGTGGCAGTTTGAGACCTGAAGAGCACATGCAGTGGAGCATACGTATGACCCAGTCCAGGTCACAGACTGGTGAAAATCAGAATAGCTCAGCTGAGGATCCTCTCTCTTCCTTTATATGTCTCAGTTTGTCCATGAAAGTGTAGAATACTCAAGAAGGACCCTTACACCTTCCTCTTCCCTACCCTGTTAGGAGTAAGGTAAAGTACAGGAAAGGTTATTGCTCCCACTTGGAACATAGCTTTTCATGATGTGCAGAGTCAGCAACTCTGATGTTAACACAGGAACTGCTGTCAGTCTATTTTCATTTCTTCATCTCCTTCCCTTTCCCTCCTCCTTTTATTCTTTAATCCTTTCATATAATAAAATAAGTCACTGGAACAGAATGTCATTGCCAGATAAATACCTCTGACTGAAAATAAATGTTTCCGTGCTGACCTGCTGCTAATTTCCTATAAATGTATCAGCATTTGCTCAGCCATGGGAACCCATTACCTAGTAACAAAGTCCTGTTTCAGTGACACGATATCTCTTAATTAAACACAGATAAATGATTGACTGGGTAAAGTCTTCTTTCAAGGGAAAAAATCCCAACCAACTCCACAACAAAAAAAAAATCACCTCTTCCTTTATGTGTTTTATTCTGTAAGGGAATCATGCCTCACTCCAGTGCCCAGTCCTGGGTTGTAAAATTTTCCACTGGGCAGACGCTTGTGTTGTTTTGACATGCCGCTGTCGAAATCCACAGTAACATCTAAATGTATCTGCCTCTCCCAGCTCTATAAGACAGCGGTTGCTTAGCAACGCCGGCTGTCACCTCCTTATTATGGTAAATTCTAATTGGCTGCGAGCCTGGCGGAGATGCTGATTAATCACGACTGACAATGCCATTGGTTATGCGCCCCAACATTTGCTCTGTCACCAACTCCATCACGAAATTTTAGCAAGGCAAAGGTGTTTAAATATGCAAGTGATTATTTGCACATGGCATGGCGGGGAGAGGAGAGTTTTGCATTTTCCTAGCGGAAATTAATCTGCCTTACTGCAGGTCATCGGCTCTTTGTTGGCGGACTAACAAAAGATAATGCTGCTCTCCTCTCAATCTGTGGAGAGCAACCTCTGCTGGCACCAGCTGGGCAGGCTTGGCCAAAGAGCAAGGTGAGGGTAAGCAGGTGGAGCCCTGGGTGTCCTCCTTGGGGCTGGGCACACATGGCTTTGCAAGGTCTGACCAATGAAACTGGGTTGGGAGGAGAAGTCACAGCACTCTCTTTATGCTCCTTGGTGGTAGAGCTGAAATGAGGGACTAGTGGTAGGAGGTAAGATTGAGACCTGTCCAGTGCCTGGAAATTGTTTCTCATGCAAATACTGAGGTCTTTATTTTTAGCCTGATAATCACCTTTCTCATGCTGCCTCTTCAAAGCCCAGTAGAGGGTTGCAACTGTGCATTGGCTAAGGGTGACATGGAAATAGTGGCTTTCTCCTCCCATTTTACAGCAAGTGGGGAAAAAGAGCAGTGGGGTAGGTCTCTCTGAAAAGCTCAGCTTTGTTCCTCTCTCCTGTACCTTCACAAGAAGTCTGTCCATCCCTACACAGAGAGACACTTGCAGTAAGCCCATATGAGATTAAGAACTGCTGTTGAATGGATGTGTTCCTCAGCCTTGCTTTTCATTTTCTACCCAAATACATTAACAATCCTGGGATTTGAAGTTAATGCAACTTGAGTCCTTGCCTATGTGCTTTTCTTGGTGTTGCTTAATTTAGAAGCCATACCAACATTTCTCAAAGGAAATCAATTCTCATTAATTATGATCTCACTTTTTAACTCTCCCATATTTGGTACTCTCTCAGAACCTCTGCAGCAGCATGGAAACAAAAATACTATGTTCTAGTATTGGCCATACTGCAGAGTATTCAGAGTTATGTAGAAGACATCCTGTTGATAATAAACCTTTCCCCTGTACTTCAAAGGAGTTACAAACAAGCTAGTTTTGGTATTAATTTATTCCATAAGAACCTGGATATGTTATTTTATACATATTTATAAATACTACTAGGTATGTTCCTTACTACTTCTCCCAAGACATTCATTTCTTTGCCACAGAGGTCCAAGCTCCGACAAAATCCCACACCAAAGTCTTCTGCTCTGTTCACCTGCTTGCCTTCGTCCTCTATGCAAACTCCCTATTGATGCTGGAGAGACTGCAGACCTCTTGAGTGCTGCAGCCCCTAGTGCCACTCCAAACACAGACTTGTCTATCTTGATGCACTGAGAGAGCTGAGAGCTATTAGCCTGTGACAGAGCAATAAATGTTAACACTTTGTGTTCCCCAGAGCGATCACTTCAGAGAAAAGATACACTGAGGGCCAGAGACTGGAGTGTAGGTTCCTGATATCTACATTTCAGAAACACAAGACAGTTTCAGGGTGAGCAAGAACGAGAAGCTGGTCATCACCTTTGGCCTGGCTGCTGGAGGACAAGACCTAAGGCAGAGCTAAAGTATGTTGTTAAGATTTAACCTGCAGTGCTCCAAAGAGGCACCTGGCTGCTGTGACTGTGGGCAGAGGCATACTTTGCCCTTGTCAATCTGCAGAAGTGGTGTAATGTCACTGAAAACTTCACTGAGCTTGAGGAATTTCCCCTTATTTTGGCAAAAATCTCCAACAGCCAATCAGTCACACATGATGTAAAACTGATTCCAGGAATTTCAAATTTTTCAAAGTTACAGAAAATTAACTGAAACTAGTCAATATAGTAATTACTGTGTGTTTGCAGAAAGTTCTTTTTGTAGCATTGTTCAAGACTTTCTGGCATCTTCTCTAGCTTTCTCTCTCTCTTCTCACTTTAAAAGCCATGTACTTGTTTCATTGTTGCTTTTATGGATTTCTATATATTGGATGTTATCTCTTTTTAATCTTCTTTTTCCAACAAGCATGTAAAGGTTAGTAAAGCAGTCCACTCCAAGTGAAGGAAGTTTTTACTCCAGATAGCATGAAATTCAGGTACTACAGTGGTGGTGAGTGTAGCATAAAGCAATATACTTCTGAGATTGATCCTGTAGTAGAGATTTGGTACCATCCCACATGACATGCCACTGGAGTTGGTAGCAGATCTGATAATACGTTCTTTTTGGTAAGGTTCCTGAATGAACCTCATAGTGCCATTGCTATGGGACTGCTAAGAATGAAAAATGAAAGACAGGAGGCAGAAGACCCAAGAAATTTCACTTTGAGCTCTGCCACTGACTGCTTGTGGGTGATCTGACAGAAGCTACTTAAATTCTCTGCACATGAAATAACTTTTATCTTTTAAATAGGAATAATACTAATCACTGTAAGTTGATCTGATATGTAATTCTTGAACTGGTGAATACCTGGGGGCTCTTAAGTAAAGAATAATTTCCCAGTGTTTTTGTCATGCTCTCCTCAGCTATTATGTATAGAAACAATCTGCCATGTTAGTGATCTTACTGTACCAATCTTGATTCCTGATTTAGTATTTCTTACTGTGTTCCTCTTCCTTTTGCTGTGGTGCCTGTGATGATCCTGCAGTTCTGGACCCCTTGTCAGACTTGATAAATAGCTTTGCTCTCTTTTACAGCCAACACCAGCAGAAAACCTATTGATTTTTATTTATTCTGATGGTGCTGCAATAGTCTTGTCATCTCCTATCAGTATGCTGGGAATCCTCTCCTCCATTAACAAACCATTAAAACAAAGCAGAACACAAAAATTAGAGAAGAGAGCATAGAATAATGTAGCATTGTCTTAATTAGCCCATGAAGTAGAGTTTGTGTTGAGACATTTCTTTCAAACAAAGGGAGACACAAAGCAGAACTTGGGATAACATCTTGCACAACAGTGCAAGAAAATCCTCTAGTGTCACTGTCACGCATGTAGATCTTTTATGTCCCACTAGGGCTTAAGACGTGACAGTCTAACCATTAAGACTTCCTTGATTTGCTCTTAGTCTGTTTGTGCACGTTGGTCAAAGGCATTTTGGAAGGGTCTCTGGAAATTGTTATTGTTGCTGGGCAAAGCAGGTGTGCTCACCTAAGGCAAATCAAATAACCAATGTAAAAGCTGATATGTGAAATGTTCATATCCTTGAGCCACAGGTCAATGTCTGCTCGAGTTGCTCATTTTGGTAAGTTGTGCCCAGGAATAGGAAGGCCCCACTGTCAGATGATGGAAACAAATCCTCTCACATCTTCCTAACGCTCAACTGTTTTCCTGGTTTTATTCAGGGACTTGAAATCTGGAACAGAAGCAATTCTTGTGTTAGGGATGTATTCTTTTTCCTTCTCTTTCCTTTATATTTCTTGACATTTGTGGGACAGGAGGCCCAATGTGAATTCTTCATACTGTATGTGAACAGTAAAGTCTCCAGTGTCTCTGTCTACAGTGGATGTGACTCAGCTTTCTACTTTTTAGTTTGAGTGCTAATAATAAGGGGAATAATAACACTAATGAATACTGAGGGCCACATCTAACTAGAGGAATGTGACTCCAATGTCTTTGAACAGTGCAAACATCCACATGCACTGTGCGTACACAGAATCACAAGCTAGTTGTTATGTGCCAAATAGCATATTGGCAGGATTTAGGCAGCAAAGCCCTTGGCATCATGAAAACCCTAACCCCAAATGCTCTTCTTTGGCAAAAAGAAAGAAATTTGGGCTCTGGGCTACTCTTGCTATTAGATAACTGGCTGATAATATTTACAGGGACCATATTGTTTAGATTTTTCTTCATCCTGTTACTCTCAGTCAATCTGAACACAGAGCAGCTGGGGTTTGTTTACCCACCAAGAACTGAATCTCAGGCAGGTTATGCAGGTTTTATGTTCTGATTAGCAAATGAGAATGTATAGGAAGTCACTGATACCAAGGCAGTGTAGATCAAGGTGTGTGTTCCTGTGCTGGTTTTCAGTGTTTGGTATATTACACTTCCCACAACACTTGACAATTGGACAAAGAGTTTGAAGTGTTAAGGGACTTGAGAATGTTTCAGTCTGTGGTCTTTGCAGTTCACAGTCCTGGACTAATTTATGTCCCCAGGGGGAATAAAAGCCCAAATGGAACCTAGGATTCCTGAGTAATATCCCCTGTAGTTTTCACATACCAATAATTGTCTCATTGACATGATCGTCCTATCATGCTAACAATAAATCAAGTCCATGTGCCTCCCTCCTGGTTAGATTTACTAATAAAAATACCTTATGGCTAGAAATGAATTGCAACAGTATTTTGAAAGGCTGATGGAATGTGGGAAGTGCAGAGGTGTTGTGGGATGCCCTGGCCAGACATGCCCCTGACATCTCTGCCAGCTGTTGAAAAGCAATAGCAACCAGCTGGGTGGTTGCAGATCTGGTGATGTGATGAAGAATAAAAGAGAAAATAAGGCAATAAAAGGAACATCTAAAATGATCACCATCTGTTTCAGAAACATCATACCTGTTAAAATATGGGTTTTCATTTTGTTCTGCTTGACTGCTTCAGTTCATTGGAGGGGCTGGACCCAAAGATTATAAAGTATTTCACCTTGGTTCAGTCTGTTGAACAGAACTGTGTTCATTTTGTTGAACCATTTGAGAAGAAGCTCACTGCAGGGGATTGTCTTTGGAAAGCCAAAAGGGAAGGAAAACTGCCACATAATATGGTGTGCTCCTCCCAAAGACATAACAGCTACTTTTACCAGATACTAATCTGCCATCAGAATTGTCTTGTGACACTGTGGCAAAGCCTAGATCAACCCAACTTTGAAATGAAATTTCTCCTGTGTGGTCTTGGGGCCTTGAGAGCAGCTACACACATTCTTGCCTCAGACTTCTGCCTTTGGAAAACATATTTGATGCTCCTGTGTTGGCCTTTTGACTGCATATAGTCTTGCCCATGTGTTGGGATGGCAGTGTGCCTGTGCACAAAGTGTTATGCCAGTTTCACAGAGGTAGAAGTGCCAAGCAAAATGGACTTGGCTGGGCAGGCTGCAGAGCTCTCAGAGTGTGTGGCGAGGCTGCAGTAAGGCTTTTTTGGTAACAGGAATGTCAGAGGAGTAGGACGAGTCTGTTCTCATGTTTGTTGACATCCGTATGCTGAAGGAGATTGCTCAGGAAGGAAAGGCAGGTTTCTGTGTGTATTTTGCTGGTGCTTGGCATACTTAGGCGAGACTGTGGTATTAAGTTGTAGGCTGTGATAATGTTTTGGCTGTTTTTATGGGAAAGAGCCCTAGAACATAATTCCTTTAGGTTTATGGCTGGATTGCTGCTATACGCTTCCTCTACCCCCCTAGTTGGTGTAATCAAGGAAGTATCTGTTGCCTTTCATGTGTAAAAAGTTAAAGACTTTAATGAGATCTTCATGGCTGCCTGTGTTATGCTTTCCCTAAAGCCCTAGAGAGGAGACTGTTGCGCTGATAACTACAGCAAGGCTATGGGTAAGTCTGGCTGACCATCACGTGTCAGTGACTGGAAAGAACAATTAGTTAAATAAATTCAAGTGAATGCTCATTTAATGGTATCACCAATCCAGAAAATCTTTTCCTCAGGTAGCAATAGCAGTTTGTCCTTAGCAGCCTGTAGTGATACACAGGGTGGTTTTCTAATGTACATGTTAAATCTCTCAAACCAAGAGACAACGGGATGGAAGTGCTGGGCCTCTGATGCAAATATCTTTATAGGACTTTGAAGCTTTGGAAAGTATTCGTTTTTCTTCCCTGGAGCATATGTAACCTAAATGTAATGAACTGTAAATACGGATAATGATAAATCATTAGCTGGAATAGGGAATGATTGGAAAGAGAGGGTGGTGTTTTTGCTTGACAGCTTTCTGTGTATGTAGCCACAGGTGGGCAAAAACCATAGGTCAGGTAAGTGGCAGAGACTTGTATTTAGGCCCAGAGGTGGAGAAGGCCATCCCTGTAATGTGTAGGCTTATTTTTAGCAGACAGTGCCAACATTTAATTTTACATGTGCATAAGCGCTTAACCACACCTGCAAAGGAACCTGAGAGCTCCAATTTTAAATAATTATTTTTGTTGGCTCTTTTTTCTTAATATTTTCATGTTTTTCACAATTCAATGTGTTCCTTTCTAGATGATACCACTAATAAACCAGGCCTGTGACATCCTGCTGTGTAACTTGAAAGTCTACGCGAATTCTGGCAAAGCTTTTGATATCCAGAGGTATGTTCAACATGCCAGAAATTAGTAGCAGATTAAAAAAAATAAAAAAAATCAGCAGTTATTCTAAATATGCACTTACTATGTAAAAGATGTTTTTTCTTCCCTCACTTTTAAAAGCAGAGATCATAGTTTAATAGAGGATGTGTCTGATAAATGCCTTTTCTTCCTGGGGGCAGCCACTGCATACTTGAAAAGTAATTTTGGTAAAGCATCTAATGTATTTCTAGCTGTTGTTTAATGAAGTTTTAACAGCTGGAAGCAGAAGGGAAGGCTGTGTCAGTCCCTGTCCAGTCTGTTCTCTACAGTCTGGACAGGGATGTACAAATACAAGAATTGATCTGGTATCAAATATCTCTAGTCCATCACCCTATTGCTTTATTTTGTATGAGCTTTTTTGAGCACTTAATCATTCTTACCACATTCTTCACAGCCTGCTCTCATGGCACACCCTTTTGTGAAACAAGGGGCTCAGTACTCATGATGAAAATGCACCACTGATTTATAAAATGACATTTTAATATTTTCCATATTGTGCCTTCTCTCATTTGTTATGTGTTTAATATCCTATTATCTCTTCTGTTGATCTTTTATGAGAGGTCTTCACTGAACTGTTCACAATGCTGTCTTCTCTGAGTAGATGCAGTTCCTCTAGGACCCTGTGCAGCTTCATAAGTCATTCAAATGCATTCTTTCTAATAGGCACTATTTTTGTGTACACTTCATTTGCTGGGTTGGTCAGTGCCCCTTTGAAGTTCTTCATGATTTTCCCCAAACTGAAGCAGCACAGATAATATTGTTTCATCTGAAATAATGGATATTTAGTCACAATTCATTAATCTCTTTTCAAGTACATGTATATGTGCACATGTATGTGCACAGAGAGCTCATTATTAAACACCTAAAGAGATGCTATGAATCCTCAAGATACATTACACTAGCTTAGTGCTCTGATGAAGATTGACCTTTTGAGTCCTCCTAGTCTTTTCTCTTTTTTCCATTTGTCTTTTGTCTTTGCCTGATCTTTTAGCTATTGATCTATTATAGGGTTTCACCTCTCAAGGGGCACTTTGGAAAAGAACTTTTGAAAATATAAATGAATGATGTTGACCATCTCAGAACATGATCTTCCTGTTGTTTTACCATACTACCATTTCAGCAGCTTTGACATTTATAAATGTCATTATCATTCCCCTATAGTTTCACAGAATAGCCTTGGGAGCTGTTTTTTGGGTGTAAATACCATTTCTGTAACCTCCTGTGATCCTGTACATTAGTTGTCTTCAGCCATTTTGTGTTTTGGTAACAAGTCAAAATTTAGTTTTTAAGGTTTTTATCAGTACCTTGGAGAGATAGATGATTGAGTGCCCCTGAAGTTATTGTTTTATAGCAATGACCTCTCTTTTAACATTTCAAGTTCTGATAATGCTTTTTTTTTGTGTGTGTGTGTGCATATGTAAGAGTTGGAGACACACAGTTACTTAGCTTTGCAGTATGGTTGTAATCTTTCAAATCTGGTGTCATAAGAATGACAGTGCTCAAAGATCATAGT
Organism: Formicarius rufipectus; assembly: GCA_013399695.1. Taxonomy (NCBI): domain Eukaryota; kingdom Metazoa; phylum Chordata; class Aves; order Passeriformes; family Formicariidae; genus Formicarius; species Formicarius rufipectus. The sequence continues at coordinate 612,908 of VXAU01003796.1, forward strand.
TTAGAAATACCACTTCACAATGTACACAGGATATAAAGGACCTGAGTCTTGGCCTTCTCTTCATACATGCTTACTCAGGTTAAAACACCAGAGATTGATATTAGCCTTTCATAAGGGATCATAGAAGAACAGTCATTGCAGACTTGATCACAGATGAGAAGAATCAAATTTAAGCGTATTTTACCTTCTCAGTCCACTTATCTCAAAACTAAATAGAGCTGCTAAAACACAATAGAAAAATAAAGATGGCAACTGGATAGATAGCTGTGCAGGGAGAGATTCTGTGATTTCTGAAGTTTCTAGATCATGTCCCCAGATCATTTGTAATTCTCAGAGCACTAGCTGCTCCTCTGCACATTTCGCATAGTGTCACTTCCTCTTTGTTTTATCCATGGATTTACATTACAAAGGAGGTATCAAGAAGAAGGAGGAAATCCTTAAGCACCATAATTTTACTTAAGCACCTCTTTTCTCTGAGAGTTTAGACTGGACTGGTAATAGACGTGGGTTTTGCAGTTTAAAATGAGAAAGGCATGATCTCTTTTGCTTGGATACACACTAAGAAAATGCTAACGAATCTCTGATGTGTTGCCTTTGATTTTTAGGTAATAACAAATTAAATTGTTTCTTTCTAATAAATTTTTAATGGGATTATTGAGCTAAATGAAAATATGTTCACTATATAGGTGGAGAGGTGATCATTATTAAGCATTAACATCTGTCAGAATAATGGAAACATCTCTTGTTGGCAAAGCTCAAATCTAAAAGCAAAAAGAAACTTAGTGGCAAAAATTAATGCTATATGATGTTTGTAGAAATATGTGATTTGTAGATAATGAGTTATCATTCTTCAATTTAACGTAGGTGTTACAACTGCTTTACCTTGGACGTCGTTGGTAGTGTAGCTTTTGGTACTGAGGTGGATTCCCAGAAGAATCCGGATGACCCCTTTGTTAAGAATTGTAGAACATTCTTTGAAATATCTTTGTTTAAGCCTCTCCTCATTCTAACCCGTGAGTATAGTCTACATTTGTCTACTTCCTTATGGTAATTTCCTAAAAGTCATTTTCAAATTGCAAAACATACTGAAGCCAGAGCAGGAAGATTTATAGCTGACTTTATTTTAGAGGTGTTCGGAATGCAACCTACAGACCAAATATACCCTCGAGATTTCCACCATATGCTCTGCAGCTCTTGTCACCATTAATGAAACTTGCTCCAGAAATTGAGAGTCTGGGAATGCAAAGTTACAGGTTCATCTGAGAGGAAAGTTTCTGGGATCCTGCTGTTTCTATGATATTTGTGCACTTCTCATTAAAACAGAATCACTGCCCTTCAGAACTTAAGTGTAAAGGTTTTGTACACTCAGTTTGGTTGGTAGAGATTGAAATCCCAGCTATTAACAACATCAACAACTCACTAAAGAAAAGTAGTAGAGGAGTATAAGCAGATAGTGTAAGTCCTCCCCATTATTTTTCCAATAGCAGTAGCAGCCTGGTTGATGGCTATAAAGGATTAAGCTAACAGTTGCCATGAACAGAATGCGTTTATTTTCAGATGAATAGATATGCAATGTGAGAGTAGTGTAAAAAGTCATTTAGTTCTAGGGTATGGAAACTAAGGCATCAGGAAGATGATGGTCTTCTTAATTCAAGGGCAATAAGAATTGTAGCAAGAGGAAACCACAGCATAATCAATGCTATTCAAGTTTTCATCTGATATCTAGGCTTGCACTGAGTAGTGTCAGATGGCAGAGTGGCAAAGTTTCCTATGCCCATCTGATCCTGCTGGCATTACACATTGCACCTGTGCTCACAGCACATGAACTATTTCTTTCTGGAGTTGTGTGTCCAAATTGTCCTGGGGATTCATGTTAATCAGATTCTGAAATGTGATTTGGGATCAATACCTTAAGGGTCAGAAATGTGCCCCTATATGCGTAAGGCCATGTCCTTCATTAAAGAAAATTTTTATAGAGTTTGAGGTTGAATTCCATGGTTCATCTCTTTCTGCTGTTTCATTATGTGGTCTGAATTTCCTCATTGTATTGCCCTGTTGTCAGAACAAGATTTTTCCAGTGTCTGATTTGTTACTCTTAAGTTGTTCATAGGTTCATGAGGGGTTTATTAGAATGCAAGACTTCACTCAAATTTCTACTCTTGACTATGAAGGCCATGGGCTGGAGACCATCCTTATGGTAACATCCCACTTCCAGAATCTGTGGCCTGTTTGGAGAAATAAAATAGAATCATAGAATAGTTTGGGTTAGAAGGGACCATTAAAAGTCATTTAGTCCAACGCCCTGCAATGAACAGGTATGTCTTCGACTAGATGAGGGTGCTCAGAACTCTGTCCATCCTGACATTGAATGTTTTCAGGGATGAGGCATCCACGACCTCTCTGGGCAATCTGATCGTGTTTTGCATCCTTTATTGTAAAAAATGTATTCCTTATATCTAATCTAAATTTGTCCTCTTTTAGTTTAAAACCAGTGGCCCTTGTTTAATTGCAAGAGGCCTTAGTTAACAGTTTGTCATTATCCTTCTTATAGGTTCCCTAATACTGGAAAACTGTAAATGAGAATGAGTACTACACAATTTCACAGATTGGTGCCATAAGCTGCTAGGCTAGTTCAAGAACCCCCACCTTCTCTATATAACTGTTTGGGTAGGCAGGAGAAATAATGCTCCCCTTTGTTGTGGTGGCTCTGTGGCATCAAAAAGCTGAACCAAAATCCTGAAGCACTGCAGAAGCAAGCTGGGAAGGCATCTGTCTGGCAGGAGAATGCTGGTCAGTATGGCATTTCTAAGATGAAATTCTTTACCAGTCTATGGGGTGGAAGAAATAGGGAGAGAAAAAGGGGGTAGAACAGGTTTCACAAAAGGAACACATCCCAGTTGATGAAATTTATAATATTAATGAAAGGAGTGGAGAGGGGGGAGAAGATTATTAGATGCCTTCACAGCCTGATTCAGTGTTTTCTTCTTTAAAATCTCTTACAGTTTCTTTCCCATTCATAATGATCCCATTGCTACGCATTTTTCCAAACAAGAAACAAAAGGAACTGAATGGATTTTTTATCCAAACCGTAAAAAATGCAATTGCCTGCAGACACCAGCAAGATGCAGCTGAGGTAAGGCTATTTCTCTGATAAATACATGGGTAAGCAAATGCTTTGATGAAAAACTGGAAGTGGCATAAGCCTCTATTTAAAAAGCAAAGTCAGTCTGTTTGAACAGTTGAAGTATTTTAGTGAAGATTTTATTAACTTTTAGCTTTGTCTACCATCAGGCAGGCTTGGTATTGGTATTGATGCAGAATGATTGCCACACTACAAGATTGTTTCTTAGTATTTCTGTTCAAGTAAGGCTGCAGAAAATGTTCCATCTGGGATGAGTTTTAATCCCAGTTTCTAGACCCAGAGTGAAGGATTCACCCTGTAGAATTGCTTCTCATCTTGAAGTCAGTGTCCTGTCTATGCTACTTTTCCTTAAGGCCCACAGAAAAAGAAGCCCCCACTGTGTTTCAGCACAGTCCTTACCTAGGAGCTGAGATAGGTTTTATGTAGTCCTGTGACAGTAACCACTGCTTTGGAACATGGAAAGAACCTGAATGTGTGGTTAGAGCAGTCTGTTGATATAGAGATGGCTAAATAGAAAAGTAGTAAATACTATCTGAAATATGCAAATAAATGGGTATACATTATTAGCAAACAGTTGGTTACCTCTTTTGTTTGGTTGTAAGGCAGTCTGAGGGGTTTTTTTGTTAGTTTTTTAGTCACTGCTATTTTCTGAAGTATCTGAAGGCACTTTTTCTGAAAATGTCTCTATTTTTAGTGTATGAAGCCCTTGGAACATAGGCCTGTGGTCCAGTTCTATGATACAAAAATTCTTCAGGTCTACTTGTCTTTTTGGACGGTTATTTACTGCAGACTGCATGCAGTATCCCTAAAAATAAGATAACTGATTAATTATGGATGTGTAGTGAGAAAGAAAGAATATCAGTGAGAATTCCATTTTTCAAGTAGCTGAGACAAAGTTTTGCATAACAATTGAGATGAAACCCACAACAACATACATATTAAAGAAGCTGTTAATATTGAAGTATAAGAAAAGTTTCTTATCACATTGAAATGAAGATCAGTGCTGATGGGGGAACAGCACAGGTGAGATTGGATCCTCCCAACTTTTTATCACAGCTTGGCTCCAGCTGTCACCTTTGAGGATAAAATGAATTTTACTTTACCCTACAGTACCTCCAGAAGACATTTAAAAATTGATATTCAAAAATATTGCTGCTCTTTGCTGTGTTGTGTGTTCTGCTCTTTGAATTTTTCTGCAGTGAAGTCTCACTTCTATGTTTGTTACACGTCACCACACGCTGCTGGTTGTTCCTCCAGCTCACCTTTATCAGTCATTGCCCTCACTAGCCTTTAAGTCTTTGTCTTTTTTACATCCAAAAGATGGTAAGCACCACTGACTGTCCACAAACAACTCATGATTCACAAATATGGTTTCTGGCCCAGGCTGAGTGCTGGAGGAGTATTTTCTAACAGAGATGGTGTATCTAAGCTGCTTGCAGCCACCTCAATTCTAGTGCACAGGTCTAACGTGAACTTTCAATGGCATATTGATGTGGGTATACATATTGGTTAAAAGATTCATGCCAAAGGGGTTTGCATGAAAAGTCTATTCTGTGGATCTATTTTTAAAGGATAAATGGGACAATGTAACAATTCAATGTGGTTTAAAACTACTTACTGTATTACCTGTTACTAATAAAATGCATTGTATTTCTGTGGCAGTAGCACTGAGAGCATTTGCCATAGCCTAAATCCTTCACTGTGCTAGAGTCACCCCCTTAAACAGGCAAAAACCACAAAGAAAAGCAAAACCGGTGACAATGGGTCAAGCCCAGAGGGTAATAGTGAATGAGGTGACATCAGACTGGCAACCTGTCACTAGTGGGGTCCCACGGGGCTCCATCTTAGGCCTTGTGCCCTTCAACATATTCATAAATGACTTGTACGTAGGACTGCAAGGGATACTAAGCAAATTTGCAAAGGACACAAAACTGGGACCAATTGTTGACTCCCTTGAAGGCAGAGAGGCCCTGTAGAGAGATCTGGACAAATTAGTGGGCTGGGCAATCACCAATCATATGAAGTTCAACAAGGGGAAGCACTGGATTCTGCACCTGGGAAAGGGCAATCCCAGATGTTTGCACAGACTGGGGAATGAGATGGTGGAAAGCAGTGCCATGGAAAGGGACCTGGGGGTCCTGTTCAGTGGCAAGTTGAATATGAGTCAGCAGTGTCCTGGCAGCCAGGAGGGCTAACCCTGCCCTAGGGGGCATCAGGCACAGCATTGTCAGCAGGGCGAGGGAGGGGATTGTCCCGCTCTGCTCTGCACTGGGCCGGCCTCACCTTGAATCTTGTGGGAGCTTTGGCCACCACAATATGAAAAAAATATTAAGCCATTAGAGAGTATCCAAAGGAGGGCAATGAAGATGGTGAAGGGTCTTGAGGGGAAGCTGTACAAAAAGTGGCTGAGGGCACTGGAGGAGTCTGAGGGGAGACCTCATTGCAGTTACAACTTCCTTGTGAGACAAAGAGGAGGGACAGGAACTGATCTCTTCTCTGTAGTGACCAGTGACAGGACCCAAGGAAATGGCCTGAAGTTGTGTTAGGGTTGGTTTGGGTTGGATATTAGAAAAAGATTTTCCCCTCAAAGGATGGCTGGGTGCTGGAACAGGCTCCCCAGGGAAGTGGTTACAGCTCTAAGCCTGACAGAGTTCAAGAAGCGTTTGAATGATAGTCTCAGGCACATGGTGTGGCTCTTGGGGATAGTCCTGTGCAGGGGCAGATCCTTGTTGGTCCCTTCCAACTCATCATATTCTGTGATACTGTGATGAGAACAGGAGACAAAAATCTCTGCATATGCAGCCTGTTTGCAGGTTCCACTGGTTGATGAAGCAGCGGTTTAAGGTTATATTGAAAGGGATAGAGGGAGATGCTGTAAGAGATGACACATGGCAGTAGCTGCCCTGTATCCAGGGCAGTGTGGAGGAAAGTACAAGATCCATATTTGCCTTAGCAGTGTATGCACAGGTCTGTGAACCCTTCTGATTCTGGACTTTTCCTTGTTTGCAAAACTGGCATATGGGAACTATTTCAAATGCTGGGAGTTAGACACTTAGGACCAGATTTCTGAGAGCACATTAAATTTGCAGTTCTGGATAATTATTGCAGCTTTCAAAAGTGACTGGAAAGTTTGGAGCTTCCGCTTTTTCTTGTTTTTTTTTTTCTTTTTTTTTTTCCTTTTCACTGCCTGTCTTGTTACATGCTCTTAGAATTTTGACTGTTTTAGGTTAGCGGTGCACCGGTCCTTTTATTTTAAGTTTAGTATAGTTTAAGTATAGGCAACCTAATGATTTGCCAGGAATGTGAAAATGGTATATGAAACACATCAAAATGCAGGTTTTTAAAATTTAATCCACAAACTAGATCCGTAGAGATTAGGTATCCCAGATAGCCCTGCATGTGAAGGAAAAATTATGTCCTGTGTCCTAGGTATCAAATGATGAAATGTACACACTGAAGCCACTTGGAATTTTGGCACTGAATTTTAATGAGGCCAAGGTATGAATGGTAGCTACTGATTTTTTGTACTAATATTGGGATTCTTATGGTCTCCCTGAGATGCATTAGACCAATGGGTATTCCTTGGGTTGCCATATTCCTAGATGTTACATTGCGTGCATCTTTTATTCCTCATTGATTTTAACACCATTAAAAATGCTTTTGGGTTCTTTTCTTGAGACGGTGGGTAGTGGGGAGAAGAAAACAAAGCCTTTGGAACAAACTGTAAAACAATGAAAAGCTCTATGACCGAGATTCAGCTGACACTTGTCTTCCCCTCATCTGCAGCTAATGTGAACAAAGAATAAAGAAAGGCCAAAAAACAACGTGGCATGCAAAGTCAGCCTGTTATCGTCCCTGTTCTATCAGTAAATGAAACAATGCTTCTAAATGCCTAAAGATAATCCCATGGGTAGATAGTAATTTTACAGCCAGGTTTAGATTTAATAATATGCTTGCAGCTTATAAGAGATCTGTGATGTCACTTTCTCTCATCCTGTCGGTTAGTGGTGCAAGATGTCATTTTAATTACATACTCTCTTTCTGTGGTCACTCAAATATTTTAGTTCTGGATATTTAACTCATTTGGCTTATGTACAGAAACATTTAGTGGTTGTACTTTAGAAATTTTAATATACTGCATTTATTCATGGATTCAAATTTTTGTAAAAGGCTTTCCCCACTATTTACAGAAGATCAAATTTACCCTGCTCAGAAGAAAAAGCACAAATTTAATGCACCGCTTAACACCTACTTTGAAGGCTCCAGCAGGATTTAAGTGTTCAAATACCTTATTCTGGTTATCTGCTCAGGTTTAAATTTTTTCCTGAGGCAAAATGTTTCCAGAAACAGGGCAGATAGACTGTTTGTTTACTTCAATAAATGATCTTTGATAGATTTTCATTTAATAATCTGTTATGCAAATCGTTATTCATGTAAGAGTTTTTATATCATGTTATAGCTTAGTTCTTAACCTACCAGTTTCTTTTAAATGATATCTAAATGAAGCAGTCTTTCCCAGTGCTCAAAATTGAGACTTCTTTCTAAAACTATGAATTGAAACTAAGCCCCCTGTCAGCAGATGAAAGTCCAGAGATTAATTTGTAATCCATAGTAACAGCAATTGGAATGTAAAAACGTAAGAATATTAAAAAATGTTATTTTTTGAAAATCACAACAGATCTGTGGGAAAACTGAATTTTCAAAATATGCCTCCTTTAAAAAGAAGAATTGGAGAGTTCATAGAAGCTTCAACACATTCTTCTGACATCTCCTGATTTTATCCCGTCATATTGTCTCCTGTGAATGCATAATTCAAGGTCACAGATCATTGCCAAGCCAGTAGTGATCCAATGATATTTCTGATGATCATCAGCTCCTTCTTGGTGGTCTCAAGCTGATTTGAAATGAGAGGGTGACGAAGCATAGGGCAGTATCACCAGAACTGTTTTCACTGGCATCTTGGTTTGCAGTTTAGTCAGTCTGGCTGAAGACCTACAGACTACCTGAATAGTTTTAATGAAAATGCAAAACAGAGGAATGACAGAATAGTGTGAAGGCTGTGCTGCTGTGAACTGTGTTTCCCATTGAGCCATGGAGTGTAAATCCACAAAAACTGTACAGTCCTGTCAGTCCTGGTGATGATCTAGCCTTCTGTGAATTGGTATGGCCCTGGGATGCTCTGTTACTCTGTTGTGCCAGGTACAGATCAAAAGAGATTGTCCTCTGGTCGGCAAATGCCAGTGAACAATTGCCCCTCCAGTGTTGCCCACAGGCCACCCTCATTCCTGGCCAATCTTTTCGGTGATCCCTGGTAGCTACAGTCAGTGGCTCTGCTGTTCCAAGACTGCCTGTGCACCTGGGCAGGCACAAGTGATTCCTGGTGGGTGGAGATCCTTTGATTTTCTAGCATCAGCCAGGTCAGGAAACTGAATTTTGAGTAACTCAGAAACTAAGATATTTAAGTACTTGCAAAGGAGATGGGACTGCTCTCACACTATGGACTAGCAATAGAAATGTTCTATGAGGAAGAAGTATATTTTAATATCTTTCTGGGAAATTATGGCCTGGGTAGAACTTTAATCTCTGGAACACTGATTCCCCAGGGAAAAACATGCAATGAGCTCCCCTAAGGGGAAGAGGGACATGTGTGTGTGTGTACATGCATTCTGGAGGATAAGGCACAATCTGAAAACCTAATTACTGTGACACTCTGCTCTTTCTCTTCCTTCCCCAGCAGTTCCCCGGAGTTTTTCCTTTTCATGAACTAATGAACTATTTTATTCAAGAGCTTCTTGAAATGAGTTGAGCAGAGGTAATCCTCCTGAAAAAAGACTGATCCTCTCTTTGTCCAGGGAAAACTATACAATTACAAAGAAAACTTGGTTAAAAATTTGCTAAATACTATGTACATTCCAGGGGCTATGTGTGTGTTTGAACTGTGTAAATGCAGTACAGATGTTAAAAAGTAAACATTTTTCTATGGAAACAACAGATGGGAGGATTAGACAACACCTAATAGTGTGCAGTATTCTTGCCTTTGTAGAAAACCAAGCAAAACTTGTTTATATTTGGAAGCAGGTGGTGTCCATTTAAGGATACACACTCTATGTCAATATTAAATAATCCATTTTTATTGATTAATAAAGTCAGTAAAACAAAAGAATCAGTATGGTCCTTTTGTTTTTCTAAGTCTGTAGGAGAGTTACTGTAACTCTGTTCTGCTGGGTGATTCTCATGGTTGATCATCTCATTATCCATTGCCTTTGTCAGGAGGAAATGTGGAGTGGACTTGCAGAAAGTTAAATGTGTGTCTTAAAGATATAGAAGAAATGTGGGTTAAATATGTAGTTTGAACACAGTTCTCAGACCTGTATTTCTGCTGCTTTAAGGAGAAGGGTCTCGTTCCTCTAGAATATGTTAAAAACCTTTTGTACACTAAATCTGTTGTCTGTGCTTGGGCAGCACACAGTGATTCTGAGCTGGGGGGGGAAGTAGCTTTGTATTAAAAAGCATTTTAGTTATTCACTTTCTTTTAATAATAAAGCCATTTGCTTGTTTTTTAAATTGTATTCTTTCCTTCCCACATTTGAAGAAAAATACTTTTTTTCACAATGTATATATTTTGTTTCTTTTTCTTAAAGATGTAATGAATTTTATGACTTTGTCAGGATTTCTAAAGTGGGTCTTTAAGCATAGCAAAGCCACAAAAACCTTGAATGCAGATGAACTTGAAATGCCTATCATTTGGGGGCACCAATCGTAATTTCTTGATCAGTCTCTTGTTATCTTTCCAAGGATAAATTGCAGGCTTACCATATGTGGTCTCTGGATTTTAGGCCTGGGCTGCAGTGTCTGGCTGAGGTGCTTTCATCATGAAATGTAGTTCTGCAGTCTCTCTGCTCAGAAGAGATCAAGGACAGAATAAGTAACTAGAGCGGTGACTTTCTCGCCTCCCCGAGGCATGTTGATAGGGAGCACAGGAAGAGTTTTGCATTACTGCTGCATCTGTCCCAGTTCTACAGCCCAGCACACCTGTGAGCCCAGCACTTTATGAGCACTATGGTCACAAGTCAGCAAATATCTGCTTGGTTGCCTGCTGCCAGCAAGCACGTATCAGGTCTGCTTGCTATTGCTCACCCTTTGCTCTAACACACGATTTCTACTGTCTCCTGGGTTATGGCTCTGAGTACTCTATGGTTTCTAGACAAGGAATAGGCAGATGGTATAATATATATATATTATCTACCCCACTCTAGTAAACCCTGTAGCAACCCTAACAATATAATCTTGGCATCTGGGACTCTCTCTGATGCCCCCATCTCTCCTCACTCCATTTTGGTCTTCCTCAGCCACTGCAGTGTATGCTCATTTCTTCTTCAGGATGTAACTGGAGTGGTGTCCCTGCCTCATATTTCACATGTCCCACTTCAGCTACAGTCAGGGGTTCAAAGTGCCGTTGTGCACATTAGCCATCTCATTGACTTCTTGAAGCACTGCTCACAGAGAATCACATGATCACTTGGATTGGAAAAGACCTTTAAGATTATTAAAGTCCAGCCATAAAGACCTATCACTGTCAGGTCCACCACTACACCATGTTCACCAACTAGGTGTCACACCAACATGGCTTTTACATACCTCTGGGGTTGGTGACTGAACCCCTTCCTTGGGCAGCCTGTTTCATTGCCTGGCCACCCTTTTGGGAAAGAATGATTTGCTAATATCCAGTCAAAACCTCCCTTGACACAACTTGAAACCATTTCCTCTTGTCCTGTCTCTTGTTACTTTGAAGAGACCAACCCCCACCTGGCTCCAAGTTCCTTTTAGGTGTAGTAGCTGAGAACAATAAAGTCATCCCTGAGCCTTCTTTTCTCCAGGCTCAACACCCTCAGCTCCCTCAGCCACTCCTCCCAAGATTTGTGCTGCAGACCTTTCATCATCTCTGTTGCCCTTCTCTGGACTTGCTCCAGCACCTCAATGTCTTTCTCATGGTGAGGAGTCCAGAACTGAATGGGATTTGAGGTGCAGCCTCACCAGTGCCAATACAGGGGGAGGATCATGATGCAGTTTGTGAGAACATAGACTTTGTACCAAAGGACAGAAATGAAATTGAAACACCAGGGTATTCATGCTGATTAGTCTGGTTTTTGCATGTCCAGATTTGCCAAGAATAATCTTACAGATAGTACCAGGAAAATGTGAGTATCTATGCAAGAAAAGCTAGCTTCACTTGCTGAGCGATGTGTGGTGGAGCTCCTCCACAGGGCCTTCAAAGAAATTGTAACTTTGGGCCTTTCTGAGCAGAACAGGGGAGGTTCACATGCTCCCTGAAGCAGCGTTAATCCACAGGAAGTCACTAAGTCAACAGGATACCTTGGGAGTTAGAGGAAGGACTTCTGTCAGTAAGTTTTGCATGCATTTTCCTCCTCTTTTCACCAACCAGTGCAGGAAGTGAAGATGGACATTTGGCTTTGCTAATCTGCAGCACATGAGAAACATCTTTTAATTGACAACGGTGGGATCTTTAGTGTTGATTAAAGGCTTTTTCATCCAGACTGAAAATAAATAAGCCCACATGCTCAGTTGTTGGTAATGTCAGGGGTTTTAGTGACTTCTAAAAATTGTGTTTAATGCCTGATTTTACCATACACTGTTTAACAAAAATCCAGCCCAAAAGATAGCTTCAGGACTCTTTCAGATAAGGTTTGAGTAAAATTTCTCAGAAAAAATGAAAGATGAAAGAATTGAAAGGCAAAGTTTCCTTTTTTCAGAAAAAGATCAAAAGTCCTATTTTTCTCCTTTCTTTCTCTCCCCCTCCTTCTAGGTGCAGGTTGTTGTGGCTATACCCTGTTTTACTTCTTAGGGGAGGGAGTGATCACAGTGCAGTTTTATGTATCCATAAAAATAAGACAAGCAAGCTCATTGTTCTTTGAAGGTGGGATCCAGAAAACGCTGGTTTATGTCACTAATTTTTGTGGTGGATTGACCAGCACAGGCAAAGAAACAGAGGATAAGGAAGCCAAAAAAAGGGTGGTGGTTCCTTATAAGAGCCTGGGTCTTTTGCTTTTCTTCTGCAACACAGATCTGGCCCACCCCATCACAAATTTTTTGCTTTACTCTCCTTTATGATGGCAAGGGAACCCTGTGCTTGCTATCCAGAGAGAGGTTCAAACATTGAAAATGCTGTTTATGCCCGTGGTAATTCCCTGTAGGCAATAACGTCAGTGCTGGCCACTTGTCCCAGCCTGATCCTGTGTTAGTAATGAGTATTCGCAGCATGCATTTCAGTGTCTGATTAAATCTTTCTGAAAGACCATCTGTTTGAGGAGGAGGTGGCATTGGCTTTAATACTTTTTATACCTAGTACTCAATACTGTTCTTTTATGACCTTAGACATAAAGTTTGTCCCCTTGGTGAGACTGCAACTTTCCTGGATACTCTGCTCAGAGAAAATAATTGAATCAAGGCTGTTGCAGCCTGTTGGGTCACTCTGTGTCTCTCATCACCCAGGAAGTTACACATACCCAGTGTGACTTTGTTGTGTCCAGGGCTGAGAAAAAGGTATCTGTTTTCTGTGAAAGGAGTAAAGCACCTCCAGCTGCCTTTCTTTTATAGCACTCGGAGTGGAATCTGATGGAGTCATATATCTGTTGATACATGCCAAATCAGCAAGTAATCTGGCCTTTTTTCTGCATGTTTTCATCTGTGCAAAATATCCAGCCCAAGCAATGTTACATCTGTCTTTCAGGGTCATCTTCCTATAGGCTTGGAAGCACAGCTTCCCTTTGTGATTCTGTTGGCATAAAATGAATCTTGTCCAACCTGTCTTTTCCCACTTCCTGTCACTTGCTTTCCTTGATGGTAAGGTCTCGGTATTCACTCCTTTGGCTGAGACAAAAAATTGTCACTCTGAGGCTGTGCAAATTCCTTTTCTTTTGTAACCTCTCTCTTACTGTTCCTCATCTATTCTGTATGTTACCCTGGCAGTCTGTTCCCCACAAGTTTCTCAGAAGATCCTACTTGAGGTCGTTGAAAAACCTTCCTTTTCCTGCTTAATCTGTGACCTGGGTGGGGCTTTTCAAATCAGTAAACAAAAGGAATCTTCCACTGATTGAAATAATCTGGAGATCAATTTTCTGCACAACAGAGGGGTGGCCTTTAATGCCAAGGTGGGATATAAGATGTAATCTTTGTTTACATAGTCTTCTGTTTTGCTTTGATTTTACTAATTCTTGATGTAAATCTACAAGGGATCTATTGACTGGGACTAGGAATTTCATGTATTTCTTTTACCTTGCTGTTCAGAGCAATAGCATGTTTGGGTGCTTTCCCTCTACAAGCAGACTTTCTTCTGACACATGTAACTAGAGCGTAGCATCTAAATTCTTAATTTAGAAAAAAATCACAGATTTACTGACATAATTGCAGTAACCAAGTTTTCTTTCTTTCTCGGTTTAAATATTTTCGGTTTTGTCTTTCATATTTCATTTTTTTCTCTCTCTTTTTTTTTATTTTTTTAATCTGTTGCTAATTCACCGTTCTTCCTCCCTGAGTCACTTTCAGGACAAATAGGTGAGTTGCAGGACTTGTGGTATTAGAGGGTGATCTTTCAATTTGTCTCTGTTAGTCTTTGTGTCTCTGTTTGCCTACAGTGACCCCTCTCAGCCCCCCACGCTGCCTTCTTTTTGCAACACAGTATGACCTTTTCTGAAGCAGTTATGTAAAAGCCATTCCATGGTATTTCATGCTCATTCAACCATCTTGTCCATCTTTTTGGCATGTTTTGATCTCTGGAGGTTTTCCCCTTGATCTATCTCAACTGTTGCTATCTACTTTGCACTCCTTTGATATTTCTCCTTCATTCTTGTGTCTACTTACCTTAGCAGTTCCATACTCCTACTTAGGAGAGACACTGACAGGCCATCTTGCCAGCAGGAGAACCATTTATATGGCCAGCATTTGGATGCCAAGTGCATTAAGTTGCTTTCTTTTGAACCTGGTGACAAGTCAGCCCAACCATCTCAGTGCACAAAGGTGAATATCTTCATTTGCTGAGATAATCCTCTACTTGCTACTGTGTCTAGGCTGCCCCAGGGGCTGCCTCTCCCTGCCTGCCCCCTTTCTCCAGCATACTGGAGCCAGCGGAGCCAGAAGATTTCTCTAGACCCCATTCACTCATTACTGTATCTGAGTTTTGAGGATAATTTAACATTAGCGTTACTTATTATGGAAAACGACAGATTGTCTGTCACTGGAAAACTTGAGGAGAGGCTTTCTAAAACGTGCCCTTGATGTTAGCTGGCTACGAGGCAGGAATCCCTGCGTGGCATTCCTCCATCTGCCTTTTGTTAAGAGCAGCCTGAACGACTGTGGCAATTCCTCTCCTTCCTGAAAATCTGCTTAGGAAATCCTACATCTGTGGCAATCAAGGGCAGCCTTGCCCTGGCTTCGCAGGCTGTGACTGTTCAGGGCTTTCTCCACTTTCTTCTCAGCATCTACCCTTCATTTTTCCTCCCACTGGGATAAGCAAGCTGTATCTAAGAGACTAAAGGAGAGCTGAGCACCTCCTTTCTCACTTCAACAGAAATGTACACTTTTTAATAATGTAATCTCAATTAAAAACATACCAATTAAAATTGGCTTTTTAGTAGCTCTCTGGGGAGAGGGAGCTATAATTCACATTAAAATGTAAAGCTTCAGAAGCAGGAAGAGCTAGGTGCATTGCAAGTGCCCAAATATTCCATGATTTTAATTACAGTGGAAACTTGATAAATTGCTTTTTGCCACAATCCATTATTAACAGCTTAATGAATATCACTGCTGTCTGTTTTAACCTGCTTCATGGTGAAAACGATCATCAGCATTTCAGTTGTGAACTCTGATTTTTTTTTTTTTTTTACTGTGTTTGTATCTTTGGCCCTTAAAAACAGGAGGTGGGTAAAAGCGAAGGCTTGGCTTTGGGTCTGGGTGAGTTCTGCTGGGGGCAGTATCCTGAGAGAAAGAGGCAAGAGGAAAGATGGAGCTTTTGTATTTCTCCAATATTGGAACTGGCCAGAGTTTAAATCTGCTCCTTACAATTTAAGAACAATGTCTTTGAGCATACAAAGATCCTTCTGCATGCCTAAAGCTCAGGGATCACCAGATCATGAGGCTACCTTTACATGTGCTGTTTCTGGGCACAATACACATCAAGGATAAAGGTCTGGTTGGGGTATTTACTGAGGGCTAAAGGGAAGCAAGTGTGACAGCTCATGATCAAACATGCTGTTGCTGCTGAGTTTATTTTGGAGTGAGCGAAGTGCAAGTTGGTTTGAATTTTCCAAATTTTTGCCAGCAAAAAGCTACTTTGAGGCATGGAATTAGTCAAGTCTTTTGGAGTGCTGAAGTGTAAACAGTGATTGTGCTCAGCTTTGAACAGGGACTAACTAGTTATTTTTGTCTTGACAGTTATTATGGCTGTAATTCTGTTAATATTATGATGCTGCATATTTATATATATATTTGTAGTAAAATGGTACCTTTCCCCCACTTTTTAAAGCAGATTAATATTTCAAGGATGAAGGTTATTATAAGGAATGCTGTTATTTTAGATGCTAACAGCAGGTATAGTGGGCTTATAGCTGTGCCCCATTGAAGTGTTAAGTTACAGGAATTTAAAGAGCCATAGTCTGGCTTTTATGAGATTTATTATTTATTGTGAGTGTTCTGTTTCCAGGTGATCGTGTGGTCTGACCAGAGAGTCAGAGTCCCCAAAATAGGATTACTGCCAGATGTTGACAAAATCTTGACAAGATTTGAGTGAGATGCAAGATAGATCTCAGGACAGAAATTACTGGGAACTGCTCTTCTGAGTCAGAGAAGTCACCAGTGCCTACATGGGATAAACATGGTTTTTATGACTTAGGGTTTTGCTATTATTATTCTGATTAGGTTTTTCTGTACATCAACAAAAATGTATTCCCTTTTGCTATCTCAGAAATGTTAACATTACTCATGATGAGGTTAACTTGCATCCTACCAATTACACAGAACTCTCTTGCTTCATTGTGTTGATAATTTCATGTAGGACTTTATTTTTTTTTCTTTGAAAAATCTTTTATTGACAGAAGAGTAATGATGCCTGTAAGTTCCTTAAGTATTGCTCAGTCAGGGATATGTAAGATGCAGGAGATGTCCTCATATTTTTGGGGAGAAAACCAGCTCATATTTAGCATGCTGTTAATATTCATGTGTTTCTGTAGGTCTTTTGGGGGTTTTTTTTGGTTTGATTTTAGAAAACATTTCAGGCCGCAGGACTGCCTGGCTGTCATTTTTCGTGCATCCCTGTACTGGCAGAGGACAAAGTGGCATGAAGTATATAAAATGCCATCTAATTTTTTCTTTTGTTCTTTAATTCACGCACACATGCTTCTTCTGTGTGTTTATCAGTGTGCACAAAATGCCTATATTTGCAAGATAATAGCTGTGTAAATATTAGAAAGTCATATTGAAACTCTGTGAAGGAAAAGAGAACAGGGGGAGAATCCTTCCTGCTACTAAGGAGCCATCTATTGGATAAAACCCATAACTGAACTGAGGGTCTGTGAAGCTGGAGGATGTTTTGGTCACCAGTAGATAAAAATAATCCTCTCCTTCCCAATTCTGCTTTCACCAACTGTGTTAGAAACCTATAGAAACTTGTACCCCTCCATGCACGCAAGTCATGAGAGTCAAATATAGGTGTGATTTATGTACTTTAGGTAAAAGCCAGCTTAATATAGCCGAAGATCCGGGATAAATCCTAATGGAGGGTTGCAGGTGTGATCATGAATGGATAAGCCAGCAGTAGGATTGCCAGCCTGCAGTGGAGAGCAATTCCTTGCAGAAGTGACAAAGACATTTTTTTCCCCATTTTCTTAGTAAAGAATATAAATGACATTAACTGTATCATTTTTTTTAACAGTACATGTCATTTATATTAATCTCACAACCATGATTAGTTTAGGTAAAGAAAAAAATTTTTTTTTTGTAACCTGAAATTACTTGATGGCATCACAAAACCAAATCGTGAAGTGCTCCTTCCCTTAAAACACATGCAATCTATATGTCCTGTGATGCAGAAAGAGAGAATCTTGAACAAACTCTGGGGAGAGATAAGAGAGGGCAGGATGTGAGCAGTAAATTCCCATAATGGCCCGAAAACATCCTGATGACTCTTCAAAGTGAGTGGTGGGGCTTTGCAAGTACTTTAAAAGGAGCATATAGGGCAGGAAGAACAAAGGATAAGGAAACAATAATGAGATTCCTGTGCATTTTCTTGAATGTCAGGCAACTACTAAAACAAGAAATTATTAATCAGGAATTAAATTTAAGCAAATGCAATTATAATCTGTGGCAAATAGAAAAGGAACGGAGGGCTGCCTGCAACAGCAGCCTGTAGTCAGCTGTTTGAGTCAGCAGAGGGTCAACCTTCTGGGTGTTAGACACTTAGCCTAAAACACTCCCTTCCTGCTTCCTCCCTTCCTTGTGCAAATAACAGAGAGGGAGGAGTGTCAGGGTGTTTACTGAGAGGCCAGATAAGCTTTGGGAGAGGATGCATGCATACAGTGTGAAGTAGGGTGGTCAGCTCGCTGCTGATTTGGGAATACGTGCCTGTTCCACACACTGGCAGACATGGGGGGCCTGGCGCAAGCTGTTCTTTCCCCCCATCACTCAGTCATTTCTTCTCTTGCTCTGTTTTCCCACTGTGTATTCTGATAACCTCACTCCTTCACCTTCAAGCTGCAAAACACGTGTGGGGCAGAAGACGCTCAGCTACTGCACACTCAACTCCAATATTTATTGTTTGTACTGTGATAATGGCAGGAGTCATTATCAGACTGTTGTTATCCTAAATGTTTTGCAAACACAGAATGAGAAGGTTGCTGTCCACTGATATTTGCTACCAGTGTCTCTTGCTCACCACGGTGCAGGGATTAGAAAAGAGGGATGGGACTTTCTAGCCGTTGTATTTTGGGCTGTTCTCTGAGCCTTCCCTATGTGTTCATGTGATGGAGGCAGCCGTGCTGGTTATACTGCTGTGCTGTGCCCTGGGCTTGCCAGCCCAAGGTGGCAGAGATGCTAAGCAGCTACCACAAAGTACATGACACTTATTTGCTATTAGAAGGAGTTTCATGGAGAAAAACTTGGTGCTTCTCTTATGGCATCCAGTTCATTTGCTTATTTTGTCTAATATTGGAAGGAAACTCCCCAGAGACAACAGCCAGTTCATTGAGGGTGTAAATGGGATCTGGCTGTGAACAATCCCTTGATTTGACAGTGAAGAACTACTGGGAAGGTTTCCAGCTCTCTAGGAAAGCCATGAGTTTCTCTGTGGGCCCACGTAGTTACTGAAACAATCAAGTAGGTGTGTGTCTCCTTTTCCTCACCCATAACTATAGTATCTCTTCATCCTACAGATCACCTGCTTCAGCCAAGTCAGGCCTCTGACTAGGATCTTAAAACCAATCTCATTCTGGAAGAGTTGTGAAGACCTGTATTAATATTGCCTCGCTAGAAACAGTACTTTGCTCTCTCTTCATTCACTAACAAATAAATCTGAAATTCAAATTTATTTTCATCTCAGGTCTGTGTGGAAGCATGTGAAGGAGTCTGCTTGCTTTCAAGATGTGAGCCCTCTAGTGCCACTTGCAGCAGTCTAAACTGAAATGAGATGGGTTGCTAATAAAACCTTGGTTTTAAGATTCCCTCCAACTTTATTTTCAGGTTGAATTAGTCTTGTTCATGCCTCTGTAGGTAATTAATGCTCTTTAACTTTGCCTTTTGAAGGTCAGAAAAGTGCAAACATTTTGAGAAAGAGGCCAGCATTACCTGAGCACTCCTCTCTCAGCCTTTCAATAGAGGCACTACCACATGAAAATAATTTTGTATTTTTCAGCAGTAAGATTTTTCTGTTATCAGCATACTTTGTTAAAGACCTACTGAACCCACTGAAGTTGCATATATGCACACAGAGAAATATATATATAAACATAGGATGTGGAGTCCTAGACCTTGTGGATGTAAGTGGGTGAAATCTAATGATCTACAATATCTGACTCACTGGAGAAGGGGAAACATCTCCAGTGACAAAAAATAGTCCAGTGCTGGGGTGGACTGCCTGGGGAGGCTGTAGAAAGCCAACGTTTGCTGAGGTTTTAAGAACAGGTTAGACAAACAGCTGTCAGTGCTGGTTTGACTGATGTTGCCTCATGGCAAAGGGATGAAGTAGATAACTTGCTGAATTCCTTCCGGGGCTCTTTCCCCACTATGATGATGCTTTTGCCTTAAACTCTTTGAGTCTGTGTAAATCTGTTTTCATCCTAGGTCTTAAAGGGTTTTCTGAGATCATCATTATCTTTTCTTTGTGGGGTTTTATAAGATTTGATGTCTGTTGTACTGATTTTACAGATGGAGAAGCTGCACCAGTTATAGCTGTGCTTTAAAGCCAAAAGGGGAGTGCAGCTTTAAGCATCTCAGTTGCCATGTAGGTCAGTGCTTAGCTAGTAATTCATATTGGCCACTTTGCAGCTTTAGTGGCAAACTGAGCCAATAAAATCCATATCATACTCTAATTCAGGCTTACTCTTGGTTTCATTTTTATTTTTAAAAGAACAGTAGTTACATAGAGAAGGTATGTTTTGTTACCATGCTTAATACTTTCTGTTGTCAGGTGCTTCCATATCTTTGCTGATGTATCTGCCCTTTCTGGGCCTGGGCAGCATTCCATGTTGCCTTTTTGCAACATCATTGTAGGGACACTTCTTTTTTCTTTCAAGTAGAAAACAAAGGTATTGCTGTAACTTCTCATGTCAAATGCAGTGTCACTGAATACACATAGTGCTCCCTCACAGCTGTGAACAAAACTTTCATATATGAAAATATCTGAACAAGTCCAAAGTTATACAAACCCTTTTCATTCTGGGATTTTACTGTAAATATTAAGATCAGACCAGGCTGGCAAAAGACAGGTGGGCACTAAGTGAATTTTTTTTTCCTTAAATTTGGTCAGTTCTTAAGTGCAAGTTACATTGCTTTGTAAGACATGCCTGACCTCAGACATTCAGCCTGTTTACAATAAAACCCTTGCAATAGTTTCAAAAGCTAGTGTTAACAATTGCAAACAAAAGAGTTTTGCCTGCCAGGCTTAAAAGTCTCCCAGCCACTCCTGAGCAATGACCATACCCTGCAGTCCAACAGAGTCCACGTCCTTCCAGAGCTGAGCAACACCTATGAGAGCATCGTGTCCTCAACTTTCAGATGTACAAATCTGAGGGCTTTCAGCTCTGGCCTCCCAGTTGATTCCAGATTATGTGTTGAAGTACAAGGCAAAAGGACAATCTCTCTGAAATGTTTTGGAATTGGATATATTGGAAGAGAAACTGTTTGGGTTTTGTTTGTTTGTTTGTTTATTTGTTTTGTTTTTGTTTGTTTGTTTGTGATTTTTTTGTGATTTCACTGAGAAACCAAAGGAAACCTGCAAGTGTTAGAGAGAGGTGGAATTTGATCCTTTCAAAGAAGTTTGGCATAATTATAGTTTTAGTGGGACTACATTTTGTGATTTTTCTTTTTCAAAAGGATGTGTAGCTGCCATAGTGCTTTACTGATAACTTCAAGGTAACACAGGTTTGTCTTGCTTAAAAAGATGGTTGCCAAATCAAAATTATAAAAAGTGACCTGTATATACACTGATACAGCAGTGTTTGTACAAGTTTGGTGAAATAATATGTGACCTTTCTACCTGTTAGATAAGGATTCTGAAGTGTATCATTTTTGATCTGCCATCAGAGCATTTGAGAATGGCGAGGAGTGTCTGTACAGTTTATTGTGAATGGTATTGTATTAGGCGCATCCAATTTGTATGATTTCTACACCACAGCAAGTACTTTACAGCATAACAACCACTTATGTTATTTATTTTTATTCCTTGATTCATCTTAAAGTTGTTTTTTTGTGGTTTTGGCCCCTTTTGAACTCAAAATGGGGAGCTGAACTATCAGAGTGGTGCAAAATTTAAGCCTAGTTTGAAGAAAACACAACTGAAATCACAGCATTGAGAACAAAAATTCCAACTGATGTGTATTTGGTAGTTTTCCTTAAACAATTTTTGACTTCACCTTGCAGAGAAGTTGAATGACTTTATCTCTCTACCAAAAGCATAACCCAAGGGCCTCCTGGCTCCCCAAAGCCACGATGAATTTGCCAGAAGGTCAGCTGGCACGCCAATCTTAGATATGGAAGCACAGTTCCCTGTTGAGGATGGAAAGAACTGGAGACATCCCCCGCCCCCCAGGACCCTTGCCTTCTGTGAGAAAAGTCATGATGCATCTCGTGTGTGAGGGATACATCTCTCTTCTTCTGACAGCTGCGAAACTCAAAGGCAGTGATTTGAGGAGAGGAGATAGATGCTGTGGGCTGGCCTTCCCCAGTGCTGCACATGACTATCCTTCCAGCGCATAGCACATCACTCGTTACGGTTCTGTGCTGAGTGATTTCTCTGCATGGCCAGGTGATGTTTAAGGAGACTAATGAGAGAAATGATATGGCCCAGAACACTGGTGTCAGGAAATATATTGCAAGGTGTCTGTCTTGGGGAAGCTGTAAGCGGGGCTTGTCTTATTATATATTTCAAAGGGAATGTCTGTGTCACCACCAAGTTAGATGTGCACCCTGTCCCGTACTGCATTCAAATTACATTTTTTTTTCAAATCATAGCTTTCCATTCAATTATCATTGGCTTAATGACAGGCTCTGTATTGTACCAGGGCAAAAGAAGAGTCCATCCCCCTAGCACACCGTCCTTTTATGGCAGGAATTTGTTTCTGAGGCCATTGTTACATAACTATACAAGTGTCAGAGGACAGGATAGAGGCTATTATGGGCTTCTGCTTTTTGTGAGGAAAATCAAACAAATGTCCCCAATGGAAAAAGGAAGCCAGCAGCTGGATGTGATGACCAGAGAGGGTTTTTGTGCAGTAACACTGTCAGTACCTGGTCTGTTGTCAAACAGAAAAAAATGCCTTTTTAATTTTTTTTTTCCCTCTGCTGTCAACGAAAGTGGAGAAACACCTCCTGTGAATTTTCATGAGATACATTTTCCTCATTTCTAGCACTTAACAATCCAATTGTATTTGGCTTTATACTAGTATTTGCCTCTATTGTCATTGTTAGGGTTTTTGAATCAATGATTTTTCCATCCTGATGGTGTGGAAAAATATATGTTTCATTATGGCTTGTTATAACCCTGGAAATATCTTCTCTCACTTGGATTGCCGACGATTTTTTTATGTTGCATTCTACACTTGATGCCTAAAGTGAAGTAGAATGAAGCATAAGGAAGAGAAGCTTTGCTAAAATATTGCTCCTTCCACTGTGTAGAATTATCTTGGAAAAAGCTTACTTCTTTCTAATGTGTTGGGTTTTTTCTCCCCACTATTATTCAAGTAGTTTTTACAAATGAATGTTGTTTTCACAAATAGTGTTTATGAAGCCATTGCTCTTCGGAGCACCTCCACACCTGTGAGCAAATTGCATGACACAGATAAGGTATCAAGTTGTTTCTCGATAGGGTGACCTTAAAAACAGATTCTGCAACAAGACAAGCTTTTAAATTCCTAACCAAATATATTACATGAGTAATAAAAAGAGCTCCTCAAAATGGCCACAGAGGCATTTCAGAGCACGTTCTTGGGAATATTCACTTGTGCTAGTATTCATTAAGTTTGCTTTCAGCAAAAATTCTCATGAATGAAATTTTATTCTCTAGTCATTACAATTATTACTTTACTATCATAGCACTAAGCAGATGCTTTGTATAAGGCCAGGACCTGATTTTGTCTCAGGCTGGAAAAACATCTTATGGGGTCTCCAGAGAGTGTATTGTCTAAGTATAAGACCAGACTTGGCTAACAGCTTATGACTGGAAACTGCAAACCCTCAGAGAGCAATGGGTTTGTTTACAAGAAAATTCACAGCTAGAGAAGGATGGATATAGAACCATACCAAATTTTATACCTTTTGAGCTGTAGAGTGCTACAATGTTACTATTTCACTGAATAGGAATGTAATTATACATTTTTATGTTATAAAAGTAGTTTAGGTGATGGCAACTAGCCTTACAGACAAAAGAGCATCTCTGCACGTGCTATTGCTATATTGAACTAGTTCATCCACACACTAATGAATACACTGGAACTGGACTCTCTTGGTTGTCTGTGGGGTTTTTTAGGGCATGCCGGGATGGGTGTTTGTTGTTTTTTTTTTTCTCTTTTTATTTTAAAAATTACCTCATGCAAATACATTTACCGGGGAAATCCCTGAAGCACAGGCTATGTTGACGAGTTGGACTCTGAGTTGTGCAATACATGGACTCCCAAGATGTGAATGAAGCCCTTTCTGGAAAAGTTAAATGAGATTTTTAGCTATTCATGGCTGAGGTCTGCATGAAATCTTGTTTCCTCCAATCTAGAGGAACATAGTGGAGCAGAGGTATCCTATCATGCTGGTGGAAATTGTGCCTAAGTCTAGGCACAAGGAAGTATTTTCAGTGCTAGAGCCCTTTTGCTGAGCACGATGTGTATAACATTGCTTTGTCTGCCTCCACTGAATCACATAAAAATGTATCTCCTGTGCCTTGGAGGTGATTCAGTCTGACTGACCAATGTGTAGAGTCCTTCAGCATGCAGTGGCTGGCACTGACTGCTATCTGTAGTATTGAATTGTGGGTGTACCAGGGTGCAAGATGCACTGTGGTCATGAGCACAAGGTGCACAATGTACACATAGAAAATGAAAAGGTTCTGTGGGGTGGAGGGAGGGAGTGTTAAAGAGGCAGCATTCGAATCCCTTGTGTTACTCAAACCCCAAAATAACCATTCCTCTCTGCCTGTAGATCAATCAGAACAGTTTGTTGGCAGCAGAGCTAAGCACAGGACATTGAGTATTTCTCTTGTTTTGTTGTCTAACTGCTCTCTTTTCCCATGTCATGTGAAAAATAAATAATATGAGTAAGTCCTTCGACATTTATAATTAATTAGTTCTTGCTTACTCTTATCTTGTTTGCCTGTTGTTTTGTCTGGCTCTTCTTTTTTCTACTTTATCTCTCAGTCATCAGATCCAAAAAATCATTCAAATGATTTATTTTTAACAGATAAATGCAGTTTTATAGAACATTCTTTTCTTTTGAAGAAAGACTTGGTCCCTTCTTTTGTCCATCCTACTGCACAAGTTGCCATGTTCTGGCACTGCAGTCACTTTTAAGTCCTTGAGCTATCATGTATGCTGTTGGTATTTGAGGAATTGAAAATCAATCACACAGCCTTATGGCTTGGGTTCAGCACAATTCTATTATGCCCACTCACAAAAGTCAATTCAAACCTTTTGGGTTATATTTCAAAGCCTAATCAAGCTTGCTGTCCAGACTGGTTTGGAGTCAACTCACTCTTGTCCATAGGTCTGTTTATTAGAGCTTTTGTGTCAGAAACCAGTGTAAAAGAAAGCAGTTTTCATAGCAGTAGAATCATTCAGTGGGCATTTTGCAAAGACAAACTACCCAAAGAGGTGGTTTATGGTAGAGGAATGCTTAATTTTGTAGTACAGTTCTGCAAATATGTTTTTTAAAAATTTTAAACCCCCCAAAGCTGTGTTGCTAACAAAGCCTATATTTCTAACTGTACTTTCTCATATGTCCCACTTTGCTGAGACTAGTTTTTAGTCCTCTCAGGGTAAGATGATACAGATAATATTGTGGATGCAACCTTGAACTGAGGTGGTGAGTTTCATGCTTTGGACCATATTAACAAATAAGGGTGGTGCATCCAAGCAGATGGACCAACTCCTCCAAGCATGAGTTGTGCCACCTCCTCTTGGCAGGTGTACATGGGACTGTGTGTATGGTGTCTATGTCAATCCTCTGATTTCCAGGAAGTGCCAAAAACTCATCCTGAGAATGAAAGAAGCTCTTCTAGAACCGACCATTTACAGTCATCTGTGAAAATATGTGCCTGTTACGTATTGGGGGCAGATCAGTCTCATCTCTCTGTGAAGAAAGCAGTGACAGGCTCTTACTTGTGGCATTTCCAGCTGATTTATAGGCGTTTTCTCATTCAGTGGAATGCAGGTGGCCATTCTGTGGGAGCCAAGTATGCAGCATAAATAGGAAGCAGCTCTCTCTTGCCATCCCCTATGGTTAAAGGCATTGCTTCGTGACCCATTCATGTTTCCTCTCATCCTGTGTTCTGCAGAGGCGCAGAGATTTTCTCCAGTGGATGCTTGACTCCTGTGACTCAGCTCAGTCCCTGGCAGCCGGGTGTTCCGATGTGATCAGCCCATCTGTGGCTTCCAGACAGAATGAGGCACCTCTTCCTGGCCAGGCCCCATCTGAAAAGGTTCAGAAGTTAACAGAGGATGAGATAGCAGGCCAAGCTTTCCTGTTCCTGATTGCTGGGTATGAGACCACCACTAGCACACTGTCCTTTGCCACGTACTTGCTAGCCACCAACCCAGAGTGCCAGGAGAAAGTGCTTCAGGAGGTCGATGAGTTCTCTGCAAAACACGTGAGTATGATGTGCTGGTGTGGAGCTGCATGCCAGGAGCAAGGCAGTGTGAATGTTGTCATACCACGGTGGCACCTGTGTGACCTCTCTCTGTCTCAGTTATATATGCATATATTAATATTTTATTAATATTTTCAGTCAAAATTTAAAACTCAGTCGATATCGTTTAGGGTTTTTTTTTAAGCTGTTAAATTATATCACTTTACAGCAACACAAGAAATGGCCTAGAAACTTTGTGTCGTAGTGAAAGCATAACTTTTAAAAGTATTTTACATTATTGAAATCAACCAGCTGTTGTCAGGCTCTAAAACTACACATTTCTATTTTTTTAACGCTTCTACAAATGCTTCTAATGTTTTTCTCCTCTGTTTTATTTACTGATCTTTGTAAGAACATAAACAGTGTTCTTAAAAACCATAAACTGTGAAGTTTTGCTTTAAATGTTTCTAATTTTTTTCCTTTTGCAGCAGAATATATGTGTAAGCATAAAAAAACAATCACAATATTTAATTTTGTTATACTGTGTCCAAATTACTTCTTCTTCACTATCTGAATTTGCCAAGGGCATATAGGTTTCCTGGATAACCACTGACCGTATTTGGTATATCTAGCAGACCATGCAGTAACCATTCTTCCACCCTACGCTCTCTGCACAAGTTAGTAGCTATGATAATTTGAAAATTCAGATTGAGAGTTTTTCTTTTCACAAACGCTTTTATAATGGACCATGAGCCTAACAGGAAAAAAAAAAGACACCAGGTATGGCTGTCTTGAAGAATTTTAACTGCTGGATTTGCATGCTGAAAACCTTTACAGTTTTTAGGGATTCATACTTTAATGCGTTTCATCCTGTGTTGTAGTTACAGAACAAGAAAAGAGTTGTATAATATTCTGTGCTGCTTGTAATAGAAAATTCTTGACTATGCAAAGTGTGTCTGTTCAAAAGTTACCATTTCCCTCCTTCAGCTCATGCAAACGTAAAAGTCAAGATTTGTGTACACAGGAAATAGTGTCTGTTGTCTTGCATGACGAGGCTCTGAGCTTGGTGGCTCTCCATCTGAAATTGCCATTGCTCTGAAGGTGCAGATGGATGACAGCAGTGGGGGTCAGGGCTGTGCAGTCAGATCTCAGAGCTTTTTCTCAGTGCATGCTTCGCACCTGCCGATGGTGTGAGCAAACTCAATGCCATGAAACCATTAATGTTCTAACTATAGGGCTTTTGCTCTTGGATTGTTAGCTCTACATCACTGCAGTGAGAGAATATTTGCTTGTTTCATTCACATACAGCAGACCTATTTGTGCCCTGATGTCTGGTTGGTCAGCTGACTTCCCTAAGGCCTGTGAAGATGGGAAGGTGCAACTTGGCCTGGCGTGTGTGGTTGTCTAGGAATATTTTGTTAATAATTTCATGTTTTGCACCATCTAGGAGAGCTAAGGACACTTGTGGTGATGTGTAGAGAAGTGGCACTCTAACTAATAATTTTTGCAGGTCAGCACTGTACATAATCTACGTGATGCTTCATCCCAAACAGATGTCCTCATCCCAAGCCATGCCATCCCCTGTCCTTTATTGATTGGAAGTACCTTTCAAATAACTTCCCTGTAGTTTATGGATTTTCAGGTTTAGCTTTAGGTGATGCTTATATGGCTGTATGGCCAAGAAGAGGGAAACAAGGACAACTATTCATCTGCAGTCCCTGATACAAGGAAATTCATAAATCTGATCTGTACTGCCCCATCCTTTAAAGGGTTTCCTTTCATAATCAATTCATAAGTTGGCAGGGGGGTGGAGGGGCAATACCCTACTCAAAGAGCCCATCCCAGAATAAGGAAAAGAGTGGAGCAGTTCAGTCCCCTTAGTTACTGTAATTAACTACTTTTAACCTAGAAAATGAGATCTATGTGAACGGTTTGCAAGTTACGGGAGCAGAAGCTATTTTAGAACTGGGTATATATAGACGTTATGTTCAGTTGTCATGCAAGAGAGAGAAAGGGAGAGGACATAGAAGCTACAGGCTCACAGCTATAAAGTCAGTTGCTAAGAAATTTGATTAGGTTATTGCTTGTGCTCAGCACATCAGCTTTGCTCCTATCAAGGTGCTTTGCGATTTTCAGAAAGGAGAGGCTTTAGAAGGCCAAGACATGGGGAGTGATACAGTCAGATTGTTTTCATGGGTGATGGAAGACTGACATGATTTGCGGATATGCGTGTATTAAACACAGTACCCTCTCCAGCCAAATTTATACTCAGGTAATTATAACTACCAAATGCTCTCCACAGCATCCCCCTTCCTTCCTTCAAGCATTTCAGTTGCCTATGTTTTATTGCTCTAATCTGTGGTGTAGAGCTGTGGTCTGATTTTACAGCAGCTGCTCTGTATCATCCAAGAAATGGCTGTACTTTGGTGGTGGACAGAGTGATTTATATACTCATTTACCAGAGTTTATAAGGACATGTGAGAGCCATCTGAGAAAAGATGCCAAAAATGACAGGCACAGTTCCAGCTTTTTGGCACACCAGTTAAAAACACAAAGCACAGTGACCTTGTGACAGCCAGTAAGGAGAGCAAGGTTGGTCCATCTGGGCATAGAGAATTATTTGGTACCTCTGGTTGTGGCACTTGAGGATACCCCTGAGTCTGCTGTGATTTTCATCTGTCTGTTTTGCACAGTGGATATCTTAGCAGGAAGGGAGAGCATAAAAGGGATGGAGAAAGCCAAGACACTGCTGTACTAGATAACCCTGGGCTAGCACGATGCAAGCTGCTGCAGTGTGATGCAGAAATACAAGACTAGGTGCTGGAAGTGGTGTAGTTCCAGCACTGTGCTGGGAGTGGGGAGCCCAGAGGAGAGGCAGGTCTGACTGGCAATGTTGTCCTTCTTTGCTGTGTCCAGCCAATTTTGTTTCAGAGCTGCTTTGGGAGATCTCACTGCCTCTCTCCACCACACTGCCTGAATACATTGTGGAGATTATATTTCCAGGCAAGTGTCCCCAAAAAGAGTGCCTGAAGTGATTCATGAATTGTCACCTCTCTTTTTTTTTTTTTTAACCTTCAGGGCCATCCGTATCTGGTTGCTAAAGGACTTTCTAGGTCTTTCTTGACTGATATCTCGGTGTGAAGATGGTGTCTCTTTTCCTCAAAGTGAGAAGAGGCACCTGGCCCATTTCAGAGCCTGGCAAGCAGGAGAAGCCTCTAGCCTTGATTCTGGCAGAGGGCAGGACATGCAGGTTATTTCCCTCCTCACCTCTACCTGGGTCTTTGGGGTGTAGGGAAAGGAAGTGCACAGCTTTTCATCATCTCTGGGAAAGCACAGAGACGAGGTACTGAGTGGTGATTACTGTCATCACACACTACATCTTCCCGTTCTACCTGTGAATCCCTGTGTCTGCTCCATTGGCACTGGGAAAAACAAGTTGAAGCATAATTCCTCTAACTCACAAATAAAAATTCAAATTGTAGAGGTTTGACCTGATCCTCTTCATAAATCCCTTGTGGGTGTAGTATGTGCACTGTGAAGGGCAATCTACTGAAAATAAGATGCACCTATTTGCTACAAGCTTGTTGCTGGATGTGCAGCTTGCTTTGATGCGATGAAGACAAAATAAACAGGATGAAAAGAAACTTAAATATGAGCTAGTGGGGGAAGGACGCCTACATCTGTGTCTATATAAAATAATATTACTTTCTTCAGAGACCACAGATCTGTTTCCAGGACAGCAGAGAGGGGTCAGATCTTCAGAAGGTTGTAAACTGGCACATGTTTGGTATTAGTAGAGGTATGGTGATATGCATCAGTTGAGAAGCAAGCCTGGAATGTACCAGTAAAGGCACACAGGGGAAAAAAAAGAAAGGTTGCTATTTCAAGACCTGATTATTTTTCTAGCGTTTGTGGCTAACCATCCCTAAACTGTTAGAGGCTATAAAGTTGTGAAAGAGATGTTTTTATCCATATTAGCCAAGTGAGAAGGAATGCACCCATGGTCTTCACCCTCTCTGTTTCACTCAAAAATTATCCCTGTGCAGAGTTTCTAAAGAGCCATTCACAAGACATATATTAGGAACGGTTCTTGTGCTTGATTATTGTGTTGTAAAAGCATGTTGATATTTGTTTGTGGGTGTGTGTGTGCTTAACAAAAGCATAGCAAGCCTGCAGCACACATTCATTCTGTGCAGATGGACACTTGCTTCTGAGCACCACTGTGTGCTCTGAGCTGCTCAGTGTGTTTTGTCCTAAGCCACAGTGCTTAGGGCATGAAAAACTGCATCTTCCCTTTATGTGAGGATTCTCTTTCTTACCTCTATTCCCATTTTAGCATTTAAATATTTCTCTCCCTTCCTTCTTCCTACTCTCAAGCCTGAATCATGCACAATTATAAATTATTTTTTGTTATTGTTGTTTTACTAGGCTGCATAATTTTAGACTGAAAGAGTTATGGCACAAACACAGGCAATCAAGCTAACTTCTCATAAGAGGGTATTTGTTACCCTTAGGTGAAATGTGGTCAGTGGCTATGTATGTGCTCCTGTTGCAAGTAAACACACCAGGTTAAGCAAGTGAAACTAGGTAATCTTCTTGAGTGAGGGAAAGCAAGCATGCTTGGGACAGCTCAAGAGGCCAAAAGAAGTATAAGAATCAACTACTCTGTCTCCATGTAGAAATGAAACCTGTACTTGAAGATACAGAGCATAGAGAAGCCTAGAGCAAGGAGCCCCCTGAATTCTAATCTTGGCTTCAGGAATAATTTTCTGCGTATTCTCAGTAATAGACAACCAAGCCTTGGATTAACAAATGGGTAGACATGGTACTACGAGTTTTGGTGGGATTTTTTTTAGCTTGTATCTATATAAACCTATCATTACTTATAGCACCAAGGGAAAATGTTTCATTGAAGGGTTAGTGCTGCTTAGAGAACCTAAGATGTGTTGTTGCACTGATATCTAAGGTTTCAGGTCTGGTGAAGAACAGATTAACAGCTCATTCTTCCTATGCCTAGGAGTTCTTGCAGGAACCCTGACAAAGGTGAAGGTGAGCACAGGAGTCAGGAGTAGTAAATAAAAGTGAATAGAGGAAAGGACAGCTCTTACTGTAAAATATTCATTGGAGACAGCCAGACTGTGTTTTCCATTCAATTTTTAAAAAGCCATGTACAACTCGTATTTATCATTGTTTGATATGATACTTAGAAACATCAGTGTGGAGAGAATGAAGTGCTTGATAAGACCCAATATGTGCCTTCTCCATCCAATTTCCTATCCACACAAAGTACCAGTGTAATGATTCAGTGGTGGTGTGACATTTTCACCTCTGGCTGGAGTCCATAAAGTTTAAGAAACTTCAAAGTCCTGCCATACTCTCTCACTACTTTAGTGGAGTTTTGAAGTTTTTTTCTTTAATAGAAAGAAGTCTTCCCGTTCCTATAAATACTTGATTGTCTATTGCTCTAGGACCCGGGATATTTTCAATATGTTTAATTAAAAGTGTTGACCGACTCTTTCATCTTTATTCTTTCATGTCAATAATATTGAATGATGTTACCCCAAAGTCATTGCAATCCATAGTTTTATTTATGAGAAGATACTGTTAAATCCCATATTAGCTGCTGTGTGTGGTCTTTTGTGAATGGACTGGGTTGAACTGGACTGATACACAAATGCCTCCTTTATGATTGATGCTTCTGGTGCTGCAATTTATCAAACATACAGGGTGTGACAGGTGCTCATCTTGGGTAATTGTCATCACTGACTTGAGTGGAATCCTACTACTTTACACTGGCTTATGAATCTGTTTTTCATACTGAAAAATTCCTTTATTAATACCTCTGCTGTCTAATGGAGATGTGTTATTGTGAAAATGTCTTACTGTAAAGAAATTTTACCATTTCAAAGTTTTCCCTTTCCATAAAATTCCTAGAGAGCAGAGAGAGGTAGGACCATTTTCATGATATCTCTGTGCCTCATTGAGTATTTTAGATTTTAAACTGTCTGTGCTGAGATTCTCCTTGGTAGGTCAGGCAGTTTTCTCTGAGCATTAGTGAAAATGAGAGGTGAAAGTCAGAGAGAGAGATGTCACTGTCAAGGAATTACTACAACAATTTGCATGAGTTTGGTGCCTTTCATGCAGTATCTCAAGGCACTGTGCTCTCAGAAGCTTGCAACTACAGAGATTAAGCTTCACTAAGCAAATATTGCTGACAGTGGAGGCTTGCATTTATCAAGGGAGAATGAATTGTAAATAGTGTGCAGAAAAAACGTCCACAGAAGAGAGTCACAGTTACACAGGCATACACAAACCATACAGAACCAGTAGGCACAAGCAATATTGTATGTTATTGCTGTTTATTCTCCTGATGGAAATGGCACTCTTTGATTTCTTTATTTGTTTAAGAACGTGTTGCAGAGCCTCACATAATTCAGGAGTGTCAGCTGTCATAAATCAGTTTTGTTGTAAACAAATAAAAAGATGCTTTTAGACATGTAGAAACGGAATACTGTTGGGTTATATTTCTGCACTCAATATCTGAAAACAGTTGTTTATCTTAGTCTCATGCTGCTTCTGTACACACAGGTTGAAGATTGCACTGTATTCCATCCTTGACTTTTCCAAGAACCCTGCCAAAACCACAACCTGAATATGAAAAAAACCCTTATTTCTTTCCTAGGAAAGTCCTTTTGACAGCTAAGAACTGGTTATTCTATGTGACCTGAAATGAGGTGTTGTGAAGATGATTAATATACCTTTATTTCAAGGAACTTCTTGTTGTTGACACTGCAGGGTTCATTTACCCCTTTTCACCCAAGGTAAAGAAACAAAAAGAAAAAAGAAAACCCTTTATTTTTCCATTTTTTTCAGGCTTATCAGTCTCCTGACCACGAAGACTAATTTATCTTTTTGTTTGTAATGTCACATGTTGCTCAGTGACTCTGCCTTATTGCTATTCTTGAGCAAAACTGAGTCTCAGGTAATGTGTGCTAGACAGATACTCATTTTCACCCCTGAATTTTCCTGGTGTTTTGCCATTCTCCTAATAATTGACCCACTACCACTGCTGCAGGGTTCATGTTAAAGAATAAATTTTTCTAGTGACATGGAACACTTAATGGTGAAAATGTAGCACTTTAAATGTGATTAGACAAATATCTTTAAAGAGGACGCAAAGAGAAGGATGCATCTTCTCCTCTTTCTGTTCCTTGTCCCCTCACCTCCCTCCTTTTATCTGAGACTTTTATGGAGGAATGAGAATATTTGCTTTTAACTTAACGAAAGATACCACTGGTGACTAAGAAACCGGTTACAGTTCTCTTCAGGATCCGTATCCGAACTACTCCTGTACATGGCAATCAACATGCATCTTCCAGGGACAGAATAAACCAAATTAATACCAGTATCGATGTCTAATCAATGCTAACTATTTAATATCAACATTAAATTTTTTGCTACAGATAGGTAACATAATTTTCAACATCATTTCCAGAAAGAATTCATAGATCAAATTTTGCACTGTGCAGTTGAGCCTTGCAGAAGGGATTAAGGAGATAAGCTCAAACCACAACAAATAGCACCACTGCCCACCTTCATGACTTTGGGAGGGATGTACACTCGCCAGTCTAGCCAGAAGGGTTACATGTGACAGGAAAAGAGGTGAACAGGGCATGACTTCTCAGGAATGGGCATAGGTGTAAGTGCCTGCTCTTTGGGTGATAGCCTGTCTAGCACTCAAGAGTTTTCTCAACGTGAAATAGAAGTCAAGTCCAGAAAGGTATTATATTACATATATGTATGTATTCAGCAGCATATACTTTATGGAAACTTTTGGTTCTTCCATGAATAAAAACCAATATATATGCTGCTGAGTCATAATTACATAGTAAAGAAACAGAGAACAGTTAACCATAGGCACAACCTCAGATGGAAAAAATCAGAGAAATCAAACCATCTGGCCCTTGAAAGAACTTAAAAATGAGAGAGGGTGACCTTGGACATGTGTCAGGACCCCACACTGTGTCTCAGTGTTATCAACCAGTCACATTCATCAAGCAGGAAGTTGTCTCCTGAGGAATATTAAATACTAAGCTAAACAAAGAAGCGTTTTCTAGCTTTATGTTAGTTAACATCCATTTGGAATGAGATCTCTCTGTGAACCCCAAGGACAGGCAGATTCTTCAGAGGATGGAGATGTTGGTCCAGCCATAGCATCCTTGTCTGCTGCAGGGATCTCCACTGAGCTGCCTGCTTAAGGAAGCCTTCAAGACCAAGGGTAAAGTCTTACTTTAATAACAGTTTTGCTGCTCAGGACAAAAGTGACTCCAGATTTGTGAAAACAAGTACCACTTTCATGATAAGGATTTTCCAAGGGACCTTCTACAAGGGCAAGAGGTAATGGCTTTAAACTGAAAGAGGGTAGCTTGAAATTAGATTCTTTACTGTGAAGGTGGTGAGACACTGGAACAGGTTGCCCATAGAAACTGTGGATACCCCAACCCTGGTAATGTTCACGGACCAGTTGGATGAATCTTTGCGTAACTTTGTCTGGTGGAAGGTGTCACTGACCATGGAAGGAGGGTTGGAACTAGATTTTCTTTAGGGTCCTTTCCAGCCCAAACCATTCTATGATTCTATGGGCAGAGGAAGAGGAGAAGAATTGGGAACAGCTCATAGCACAAAAGAGACCAACAAGTTGTGTTTGTGCACGTCTACATGAGAAAAACAAGGGAGAGGATGAATGATGGCTGAAGAAAAGGAAGTCTTTCATCTGGAAGTTTCACACAGACTCCTGAATTACACATATATGCACAAGGTGCAAAAGTTGAACTGAGAAGAACACATGCCTAATTTATTAAGAAACAGCAAATCCCCAGCAGCAACCAAGAAGAAATTAAAATTGTATTCATCATATTCATAGATTTAAAATGATCTGAGCTTGTATGAATGTGAGGTCAAAGTGGAATTTTTCCTCCAGGTATGTACATAAATTAGGAAACATTAATAGGAAGTAATCAGTCCATTTATTTGTCAATAAGCATTCGAAGTGAAGGCTGAATGAGCCAGTGCCAGAAGGAATGGAAACTAGTTTGCATTTTATGATTATGTAAAGAAGTTCTTGGTAGAATGAACTTCCTGTGACCTCCCCTACCTCCCCCCCACCTCTTTCTTTACTACCCTGGCGACACATATGTATTTAAATAATTTTTGTTTCTAACAATGTGTTACTGTTACTTTTAATCAACATCAGATGGCTTTTGTATTGTTTATCCTGGTTCATCTTATGCTTCTCTTTTAATATAGAAAGAAAGGAAAAGTGGTATTTTTGGTTGTGTCCTTGCTCTAGAAATGTAGGGGTCTTCCAGTAATAAGAGTGAACATTTCCTTACTTAACCGGATAGAAAGACTAGGGCAAAGGGAGTAGTCAGGAGAGCACAAAGAACAGTAGGAAATATGTTCTCTCTGAGGACTGTTCCATTTCACATCAGTTAATGTATTTTACTTTCTCAGAGTACTGGATGATAACAATTTTTCACTAATATTCACAGAATCAGATAATGGGCCATGTTGGAAAGGATCACAATGGATCATCTGGTCTAGCCTCCCTGCCTCAAGGAGGGTCATCCCAGAGCCTATTGTCATAGGATTGTGTCCAGACAGGTCTTGGATACATCCAGTGAGGGAGCTGTACAACCTCTCTGGGCAATCTGTTCCCATGCACAGTCACTTGCACAGTAAAGACGTTCTTCCTCATATTCAGGTGGAACTTCCTGTGCATCAGTTTCTGTCCACAGCCTTTGTTTTCTTTTTTT